>WNYA01001708.1:0-36466 GCA_019512145.1 Engystomops pustulosus | reverse complement strand
TATATGGACAGATGCTGATCTGACCTGATGACGTGGTCCCTGCTCTCTGCTAAGCCGACACTTCTCTGAAAAGGATTCCCTCCCGATGTCTGCTCTGGGGAACCCTAGGAGATGCAGTGACCATATATGGACAGATACTGATCTGACCTGATGACGTGGTCCCTGCTCTCCGCTAACCCGACACTTCTCTGAAAAGGATTCCCTGCCCGATGTCTGCTCTGGGGAATCCTAGGAGATGCAGTGACCATATATGGACAGATACTGATCTGACCTGATGACGTGGTCCCTGCTCTCCCCGACACTTCTCTGAAAAGGATTCCCTGCCCGATGTCTGCTCTGGGGAAGCCTGGGAGATGCAGTGACCATATATGGACAGATGCTGATCTGAAGCTGATGACGTGGTCCCTGCTCTCTCCGCTAAGCCAACACTTCTCTGAAAAGGATTCCCTGCCCGATGTCTGCTCTGGGGAACGGGAAAGCCTAGGAGATGCAGTGACCATATATGGAACAGATATGATCTTGACCTGATGGACGTGGTCCCTGCTCTCCGATAAGCCGACACTGCTATGAAAAGGATTCCCTCCCGATGGCTGCTCCCCCTGGGGAACCTAGGAGATGCAGTGCCATATCTGAGAGAGATGTGATCTGAACTGATGACGTTGGTCCCTGCTCTCCGCCTAAGCCCGACCTTCCCCTGAAAGGATCCCTGCCCGATTGTTGCTCTGGGAACCCTAGTAGATTGCAGTGCCCAGATGATGGCCAGATTGATTGACCTGTGACGTGTCCCCTGCTCTCCGCTCCAAGCGCCCGACACTTCTCTGAAAAAGGATTCCCTCACGATTTGTCTTGTAGAAGTAGGTGGTAAATTCTTACTGTGAGTTCGGGCTTTCAAAGTATTTTTATGGGACACAGCGTGGGACCTGGTGGAAATCCGTGACAATCTCATAGCTGCCCGTGGACACGGGGCGAGGTACGAAAAAACGGGACTTTCCCGGCAAACTAGGGAACGGTGGGAGCTAGGTATGGCGGTTATATGCCGGCTATCGCCCCAACACGCACTATATGGCGGTTACAGCCCGGCTCTCGCACGGCTGCACTATATGGCGATATACACTCAGCGGCCCTTTATTAGGTCCACCCTGCTAGTAACGGGGTGGGACCCCCCTTTGGCCTCAGAATGCCTCAATCTTCGTGTGCATAGATACAAACAAAGGTGCTGGAAGCTATCAGAGATTGTGCTCCATAGTGACAGATGGCCCATCACACAGTTGCCCCAGGATGGTAGGCCCTGCACATCCATGATGCGAATCTCCCGTTCCACCACATCCAAAGATGCTTATTGGATTGAGATCTGGTGGGGACTGTGGAGACATTTGTGTCCATGACCCATTGTCCTGTTCAAGAACCAGTCTGAGATGCTTCCAGCTTATGAGCATGGCGCATTATCCTGCGGAAATGTAGACCATCAGATGTTTACAGGGTACCATTGTGCCATAAAGGGATGGACGGTTGGAGCGCAGCGAAACAATACTCAGGGTTGGATGTGGGCGTGTACCAAGGGGCCCAAAGAACCAGACACCACCACCACCAGCCTGACCGCTGATACCAAGGCCAGGAGGATCCATGACACCACCGCACCAGCTGAGCCGATGAACAAGGCAGGATGGATCCATGACACCCCAGCACCAGCCTGAGCCGTGACACAAGGCAGGATGGATCCATGACAAAGCACCACCAGCCTGAGACGCTGATACAAGAAGGATGGATCCATGACACCACCACCACCAGCCTGACCCGCTGTACCAAGGCAGGATGGATCCATGACACCACCACCACCAGCATGAGCCGCTTGATTACAAGGCCAGGATGGGATCATGACACCACACCAGCCTGACACGCTGATACAGGCAGGAGGATCCATGGACACCACCCCACCACAGCCTGAGCCGCTGATACAAGGTGCAGGTGGATCCTGAGCACTACACAACCAGCCAGCGTGAGCCGCTGACAAGGCAGGATGGCTCCGATGACACCACCACCTACCAAAGCCTGATGAAGACGCTGATACCAAGGCAGGATGGATCCATGACATCACCACCGCTGACCGCTGATACCAGAGGCAGGATGGATCAATGAACACACCCCAACCAGCTTGAGCCGAGCGGATACAAGGCAGGATGGATCCATTGACACCAGACCCACCAGCATGACACGTGATTTACAGGCGGAGGATCCATGACACCACAGACCACCATGCCTGACCCGCGCATACAAGGCAGGATGGATCCATGACACCCCACTCCCAGCATGAGCCTGCTGATACAAGGCATGGATGGATCAGCGTGACACACCACCACCAGGCCTGACCCGCTGATACAAGGCAGGAGGATCCATGACACACCACCACCAGCATGAGCAGCTTGATACAAGGCAGGATGGATCCATGACACCACCACACAGCCTGGAGCGCTGATCAAGGCAGGATGGATCCATGACACCAGGCACCACCAGCCTGACCCGCTGATTAAAAGGCCAGGATGGATCCACAGCATCCACCACCACCAGCCGAGCCGCTGAGATACAAGGCAGGATGGATCCATGACACAGCACCACCAGCAGAACCCGCTGATACAAAGGCAGGATGGATCCCATGACACCACCGACCACCAAGCCTGAGCGCGGATACAGGCAGGATGGATCCATGACACCACCACCAGCCTGTACCCGTGCTACAAGCGCAGGATGGATCCATGGACACCACCAACACAGCCTGACCCGATGATACAAGGGGCAGGATGGATCCATGACACCAGCACCACCGCCTGACCCGATGAACAAGGAGGATGATCCATGACACCACCCCCACCAGCCCTAGCCGTGATACAAGGGCAGGAGACTCCATATGACACACCACACCAGCATGAGCCGCTGATACAAGGCAGATGGATCCATGACACACCACACAGCCGGACGCTGTAAAGATGTCTGCTCTGGGGAACCCTAGGAGATGCAGTGACCATATATGGAGAGATGCTGATCTGACCTGATGACGTGGTCCCTGCTCTCTCTACTAAGCCACACTTCTCTGAAAAGGATTCCCTGCCCGATGTCTGCTCTGGGGAACCCTAGGAGATGCAGTGACCATATATGGCCAGATAATGATATGACCTGTGACGTGGTCCCTGCTCTCCGCTAAGCGGACACTCTCTGAAAAGGATTCCCTCACGATTTGTCTTGTAGAAGTAGGTGGTAAATTCTTACTGTGAGTTCGGGCTTTCAAAGTATTTTTATGGGACACAGCGTGGGACCTGGTGGAAATCCGTGACAATCTCATAGCTGCCCGTGGACACGGGGCGAGGTACGAAAAAACGGGACTTTCCCGGCAAACTAGGGAACGGTGGGAGCTAGGTATGGCGGTTATATGCCGGCTATCGCCCCAACACGCACTATATGGCGGTTACAGCCCGGCTCTCGCACGGCTGCACTATATGGCGATATACACTCAGCGGCCCTTTATTAGGTCCACCCTGCTAGTAACGGGGTGGGACCCCCCTTTGGCCTCAGAATGCCTCAATCTTCGTGTGCATAGATACAAACAAAGGTGCTGGAAGCTATCAGAGATTGTGCTCCATAGTGACAGATGGCCCATCACACAGTTGCCCCAGGATGGTAGGCCCTGCACATCCATGATGCGAATCTCCCGTTCCACCACATCCAAAGATGCTTATTGGATTGAGATCTGGTGGGGACTGTGGAGACATTTGTGTCCATGACCCATTGTCCTGTTCAAGAACCAGTCTGAGATGCTTCCAGCTTATGAGCATGGCGCATTATCCTGCGGAAATGTAGACCATCAGATGTTTACAGGGTACCATTGTGCCATAAAGGGATGGACGGTTGGAGCGCAGCGAAACAATACTCAGGGTTGGATGTGGGCGTGTACCAAGGGGCCCAAAGAACCAGACACCACCACCACCAGCCTGACCGCTGATACCAAGGCCAGGAGGATCCATGACACCACCGCACCAGCTGAGCCGATGAACAAGGCAGGATGGATCCATGACACCCCAGCACCAGCCTGAGCCGTGACACAAGGCAGGATGGATCCATGACAAAGCACCACCAGCCTGAGACGCTGATACAAGAAGGATGGATCCATGACACCACCACCACCAGCCTGACCCGCTGTACCAAGGCAGGATGGATCCATGACACCACCACCACCAGCATGAGCCGCTTGATTACAAGGCCAGGATGGGATCATGACACCACACCAGCCTGACACGCTGATACAGGCAGGAGGATCCATGGACACCACCCCACCACAGCCTGAGCCGCTGATACAAGGTGCAGGTGGATCCTGAGCACTACACAACCAGCCAGCGTGAGCCGCTGACAAGGCAGGATGGCTCCGATGACACCACCACCTACCAAAGCCTGATGAAGACGCTGATACCAAGGCAGGATGGATCCATGACATCACCACCGCTGACCGCTGATACCAGAGGCAGGATGGATCAATGAACACACCCCAACCAGCTTGAGCCGAGCGGATACAAGGCAGGATGGATCCATTGACACCAGACCCACCAGCATGACACGTGATTTACAGGCGGAGGATCCATGACACCACAGACCACCATGCCTGACCCGCGCATACAAGGCAGGATGGATCCATGACACCCCACTCCCAGCATGAGCCTGCTGATACAAGGCATGGATGGATCAGCGTGACACACCACCACCAGGCCTGACCCGCTGATACAAGGCAGGAGGATCCATGACACACCACCACCAGCATGAGCAGCTTGATACAAGGCAGGATGGATCCATGACACCACCACACAGCCTGGAGCGCTGATCAAGGCAGGATGGATCCATGACACCAGGCACCACCAGCCTGACCCGCTGATTAAAAGGCCAGGATGGATCCACAGCATCCACCACCACCAGCCGAGCCGCTGAGATACAAGGCAGGATGGATCCATGACACAGCACCACCAGCAGAACCCGCTGATACAAAGGCAGGATGGATCCCATGACACCACCGACCACCAAGCCTGAGCGCGGATACAGGCAGGATGGATCCATGACACCACCACCAGCCTGTACCCGTGCTACAAGCGCAGGATGGATCCATGGACACCACCAACACAGCCTGACCCGATGATACAAGGGGCAGGATGGATCCATGACACCAGCACCACCGCCTGACCCGATGAACAAGGAGGATGATCCATGACACCACCCCCACCAGCCCTAGCCGTGATACAAGGGCAGGAGACTCCATATGACACACCACACCAGCATGAGCCGCTGATACAAGGCAGATGGATCCATGACACACCACACAGCCGGACGCTGTAAAGCTCTCTGCAGCCAGTGCTATGTATTGTCCCTGGAGAGATGTGTAATGAGACCTCACACTGCTGTGCTCTGTGCTCTCTGCAGCCAGTGTTATGTATTGTCCCTGGAGAGATGTGTAATCAGACCTTTGTGTATGTTGTTAGTAGCAGCAGAACTGTGATATATAGATTTATATTCCAGGATTGTAGAATATATTCCACATACCTCCCAACATTTGTGAAAGGGAAAGAGGGACAAAATGGCGATCCCCCTAAGCCGCACCCTCAATCACTTCCTGGCCACACCCCAAATTTTAACCATATTATAATAATGAAAATCATCTCAATAATAAATTTTTTTTTAACCAGATTGGGATTTGAACCTAGATCCTGCAGAGTCCATGAGCAATGACATAGTACCTCTACTAACAGATATGAGCCCAGTGATTATCTAGCTGAGGAATTTTGGTAACTAAGAGCGGGTAACTGCTACTGTTACACTGTGACACAGATTTAATGCCCTGATATATACAGAGGGATCTTCTCAGAGATTATTATTGTAATAATAATAATAATAATTATTATTATATTGATTATTATTATTTTTACTGTTATTAATAATCATCTCTATAATAATGAAAATAATAAAATTATAATAATAATAATTGTCTCAATTATTACAATAATAATCTCTGAGAAGATCCCTCTTTATATATTAGGGCATTAAGTCTGTGTCACAATGTAACAGTGCCAGATAACACTTCTTAGTTACCAAAAATCCTTAGCTGGATAATCACTGAGATCATAGCTCAGTTGGTAGAGGCTCCTATCTCTAGTGCAGAGGGTCTCAGATTTGAATCCCAGACTGGGCAAAAATGTGTTTAATTTAATTAAATAAAGAGCTTGTGTCTGGGGAAGCCCTGGAGACCATATATGGACAGATGGTGATCTGTACCTGATGACGTGGTCCCTGCTCTCTGCTAACCCGACACTTCTCTGAAAAGGATTCCCTCCCGATGTCTGCTCTGGGGAAGCCTAGGAGATGCAGTGACCATATATGGACAGATGCTGATCTCACCTGATGACGTGGTCCCTGCTCTCCGCTAAGCCCGACACTTCTCTGAAAAGGATTCCCTGCCCGATGTCTGCTCTGGGGAAGCCTAGGAGATGCAGTGACCATATATGGACAGATGGAGATCTGAGCCTGATGACGTGGTCCCTGCTCTCCGCTAAGCCGACACTTCTCTGAAAAGGATTCCCTGCCCGATGTCTGTAGAAGCCATTCTGTACTATCAGTTCTGGCTTTGAAAGTATTTACTATGCGGACACAGCGGGGACATGCGGGACCTGGAGGAAAAATCTTTGACAATCTGACAGCTTCCCGTGACGCTGGACAGAGGAAAGAAAAATGGGACTGTCCTGGCAAAATCGGGAAGGTTGGGAGCTATGTATTCCAAGTGCACCCCCCTCACTTCCACATGCTCAATGTGAGCATCCCTTAGGCTCCATGCACATTTGTGCGCAAATTGTGTGGTCGGATATCTGTCCCCATAGACACCTACGGTACCCGGCCATGGTACGGCGAGAGCTCATGTCTGTCACCATATTGTATCGTCAATGAGCATGGTCTATCTTTTCCTGCATGTAAGGCTGGCTGCACACGTCCCTATGGAGAGGGGTGAACATGACTACCCCCCCCCCCAGCCTAACGTACACCATGCCGGGTCCCGGCCCGTGCGGAGCTTATGTCATGTGCATGGAGCCGTATACTGTATACTACACCCATATATTATCACACAGCTCTTCTTCGCCATCTTGTGTTCATCTTTGCAATTGCAACACTGCAGCCCATAGACGCCACTGGTGCAACATGTACAGCGCATGTATAGTGCCACAGGGCTCCACACCCACACAAAATGCTGTGCTGAAGATCATTGCAATGTGACCGGGATGTTGAATCGGTAACACTGATGAGATTTTAGTGGGAAATAATATCTTTTCTGATTTTTAAGTTAAAGCAAAAGTGGATTTTCTGGGGTTTATTCATTTACAGAAATATCTATTAATTCATATAATAATGGACTCCCCTTTGGTCTGCAATTCTTAAATCATCTGATGTTTAGTGCATAAAACAGTAAAAGAACAAAACTTTTTGGAGTAGAAACAAGTTAACTAGACCTTATACATGGGGACAGAACCAAAACAAATCTTACTAAATACAGTAGATAAAGAACTGGAACCAAACTTACTACATAGATAAAGTACCAGAACCAACATTACTACAAAGAAACATGACCAGAACCAAGATTACTATATAGATACAGGACCAAAACCAAGGTTACTGCATATAAAGTTTGTCAGAAACAAGATTATTACCTAAACACAGGACCAGAACCAAGATTTTTACATAGATACAGAACCAGAACCAAGATTATTATCTAAATAAAAGACCAGAATCAAGATAACCACAAAGATACAAGACCAGAATCTAGCCGAGTGAGGCAGACAGACTTATATTGCATCAGATCTGTCTCCGTGACCTGGTATACAGCATCGTGTAGTTCCCTTTCATAGGAGAAGATAGCAGAGAGTCACAGCACGGGGGAGATGCTGCAGAATTTTGAGCTCATGGGTAACACCATCACTTACTGTAAATCTGCTACCTGACTGGCCGCCATGTCAGCTTCTTACAGCCATGATTTGTCTCTTCAGATTTAGCAGCAGAATTATTTTAGCTCCATCTTATCACACACTTTATACTGTTCTGCTGATCACTATAATGCCACCATAGCACCTAATATAGTCTCAATGCCCCCCCCCAATAATAGCCAAATCAATTTGCACCCTTAAGTAGCCAAGTCACAGTGCCCCCACAAAAGCCAAGTCCCAGTGATAACTCAGCTGACAATAATCAAACTGCTCTCCCAGTAGCCAAGTCATTACCCTCTCAGTGGCCAAGTCACAATGTACCCCAAAAAGCTAAATTACAGTGGCCCCACAGGAGACAATAGTCACAGTGCCCCCCACAGTAGCCAAGTCACTGTCTCGTACAATAGTCAAATCACTGTCGCTCACAGTCGCCAAGTGAGAGTCCTGGCTCGTTATTCGAGACGAGCACTCGAGCATCGGGAAAAGTTCGTCTGGAATAACGAGTACCCGAGCATTTTAGTGCTCGCTCATCTCTAATTATTAGTAATCGTCTCCATAATAATAAAAATAATAAAATTTATAATAATAATAATAATAGTTTCAATAATTAACATAAATAATCTCTGAGAAGATCCCTCTCTATCAGTGCATTAGTCTGTGTCACAGTGTAACACTGGCAGATAACATACAGAGCTGAGGATTTCTGGTAACTAAGAAGTGTTATCTGCCAGTGTTACACTGTGACACAGACTAATGCACTGATAGAGAGGGATCTTCTCAGAGATTATTTATGTTAATTATTGAAACTATTAACATACAGAGTTGAGGATTTCTGGTAAATAAGAAGTGTTAATAGTTTCAATAATTAACATAAATAATCTCTGAGAAGATCCCTCTCTACAGGGCCGGCGCTATGGGTAGGCAAAGGTGGCAATTGCCCAGGGCCCCCAAGGAGAAAGGGGAGAATCTCTTCTTTCAAATGAATCTTGAATTTTGTTTCTAGGTGCTATGGATCCAGAGATATTCAGGTTTAAAGTGAGAATATCAGGTGCCATATTTTATATATAAATATCACTTCCGACGGCAGTTTAACAGTTAATATCTCAGTTTTTCTGCATTTTAGAAACACAAATTTAGATTCATATAAAAGAGGAGACTCTCTTCTTTCATAGGAAAAAAGAAGTGAGGTTCTATGAGTCACAGAACCAGAGATACAGCCCTCTGAAGTGTCTCCCCCATCTCCAGATTCTTAGCCATCAGGCTGCAGGGAGTATTAGCAGCACACAGGAGCTGCTGCACCTCACAGATAATGGAAATATTCACTTTATATGTTACTAGTACTACATTTTGAGAAGGGATAATATCAACTAATATTCATGTTTTTAACCCTTCTCTATGCAAATCTAAGAACACACTTTGGGCCACATGTATCAATCGTTTTTTTCTGTTGTTTTTGCGCCTTTTCATTCAGGCGCACCATTTTTTGTGCCATTTTTGCGACTAAATGCTAGCTGCCCAGCAAAAAATAACCAGCTTTCCCTCATTTATCCTAGCAATCCAGATGTTTTGATGCGCCTAATGATATTCATCACTTGCGACTTTTCATTTAGGCGCAAAAACGGGCGCAAAAACACTCCAGCCCGGAGCTGGCGTTAACTGAGAAGAAAGCACTGAGCCCCTTTGCAGAACAGCTCATTTCTAGCAGAAAAGCTCATCCAGACACTGCAGACACTAGAACAGATCATACAGACATGAGATACTCTGCAGACACTAGTACAGATAATACAGTCATTAGATACTCTGCAGACAGGAGCTGCAGACTCTATTTACACTTCATCACCTTCTATTTACAAAACATTCTGCAGAATCCTCAGCTCAAAGCAAGAGAGAAGAGAACGTTACAGAATGTTGCACATAGTACTGACAGGTGTCCCCCATGTCATTCTGCACAGTATCACCAGTGTTTCTGAGAGGGATACTGTGCAGAATTACAGGGGTGCAGCAGGAGACCAGCACTGGGGGATCCCCTCCAGGGAGAAGCCCCTGCTGAGGAGGTCACTGGATGCAGGGTGTCACACACCTGGGTGCTGCTGTGAGTGTTATCTTCATTCTGGGCTGTGGGAGAAGCAGAGAGGAGCTTGTAGCAGGATGACATGTAAGTGCCTGAATCTAACATTACGCCGAAACTGTGCCAAAACTGTGCCTAAACTGTGTTAAAGTAAAGTGATTAATAAGAGGCAGGAAATTAACTTATCACAGATGGTTGTGCTAATTCTGTAAAAGCTTGTGATAATTCTGGAAAACAGTGCACCAGAATTTAGGCACAACTACTACACCTATGCACACAAAAGTGATAAATGTGGCCCATTCTCTCTTATTCCCTTTTATTTTGTGATAGTTATTTTTTGTTGGGAAAATTGACTGATACGATGAACATTCAATCCTCTTCGCCTAATGTGACTACACCGCGACCAGAACATGTCCATAAAGTTATATGTAACACCAAAAACACACACATGTCCTGGTATAAAGTTTTTATTTCCCATCATCCTCCATTATTTACACCTATGTTATGACATTCTCACTTTCATTCTTATGAAGCGCGGAGGGTTCTGTTATTGTGCGGCTAATACAATGGCGCACATCTAAAC
The DNA here is from genome assembly GCA_019512145.1 of Engystomops pustulosus. Classification (NCBI taxonomy): domain Eukaryota; kingdom Metazoa; phylum Chordata; class Amphibia; order Anura; family Leptodactylidae; genus Engystomops; species Engystomops pustulosus. Next base: position 25,821 of record WNYA01001708.1, on the reverse strand, counting down.
GTGACTTTTATTATCTCATTAGAGGGGTTTATGGATATATAGTTATTTATTTGGGTTACCATTGTGTAAGGAACAGACAATGATAGATCTGTGTGAATTTTCTGCAGTTCCCTTTGCTGCATGTTTTGGTGAATATACACATGTGGGGTCTGTATGATCTCCTCACATCTTACTTTTTTAGGAAAGTAGAGTATTCTGGATTTGTACATATTTTAGAGGACATTTTGAATGTTAATTGCCAAATGCATCGCCTGGTTGTCTGCTTTCAAAATTCTATAGGTTTTATGGCGCCTTTACTTTTTATTCTGTTTTATATATATATTTTGCAGGTTGTGACTGTCTAAAAATGTCTAGCTGAAAAGCAGATATCTAGTTATTACAGTTTTAGTGATATTATGTGGATTTATTCATGTGAACATATCAATAGGGCACATTTGTGAACTCTACAAATGTCCATGTATTACATTTAGGAGATGTGAAGGTAAATATTTTCTGTTTGGATCAAATTTTTTGCCATCAAAGTCAAATTTTAAGTATTTTTAATAAAATCGGTTCCCCTCCTCAAATTTTTTGGAGTGTGGGAGGAAACCGGAGGACCCGGAGGAAACCCACGCAGACAGAGAGAACATACAAAATCTTTGCAGATGTTGACCAGCGCTGCAAGGCTGTAGTGCTAATCACGGAGCCACCATGCTGCCCATAAATCTCCCTATCATCTATCTATCTCCTATAAAATTCTCCCATATTACAGTTTGTTTTACCATACTAAAGGAGCCTCTTGCTGACTGTGACTGGTCATAAAATAGTTTTATTTTGGGGCCCCACTTTTAGTTTTGCCCAGGGCCCCACTTTGTCTAGAACCGGCCTTGCCTCTCTATCAGTGCATTAGTTTGTGTCACAGTGTAACACTGGCAGATAACACTTCTTAGTTACCAGAAATCCTCAGCTCTGTATCACTGGGCTTATAGCTCAGTTGGTTAAGGCTCCTGTCTACAGTGCAGAGGGTCCCAGGTTCGAATCTCAGCCTGGGCAAAACTTTCTTTAATTTAATTATATAAAGAGCTTGTGTCTGGGGAAGCCCTGGAGACCATATATGGACAGATACTGATCTGACCTGATGACTTGGTCCCTGCTCTCTCCGCTAAGCCGACACTTCTCTGAAAAGGATTCCCTGCCCGATGTCTGCTCTGGGGAACCCTAGGAGATGCAGTGACCATACATGGATAGAGATCTGAGCCTGATGACGTGGTCCCTGCTAAGCCGACACTTCTCTGAAAAGGATTCCCTGCCTGATGTCTGCTCTGGGGAACCCTAGGAGATGCAGTGACCATATATGGACAGATGCTGATCTGAAGCTGATGACGTGGTCCTTGCTCTCCGCTAAACCCGACACTTCTCTGAAAAGGATTCCCTGCCCGACACTTCTCTGAAAAGGATTCCCTGCCCGATGTCTGTAGAAGCCATTCTGTACTGTGAGTTCAGGCTTTCAAAGTATTTACTATGCGGACACAGCGCCTGGACACAGCGGGACCTCGGGGGGAAATCCTTGACAATCTCATAGCTGCCCATGACGCGGGGTAGAGGTAAGAAAAACGGGACTTTCCCAGCAAAATCGGGACGGTTGGGAGCTATGCATGTATATGTTTGTGTATGTGCTGTATATACTGGATGTGTGTGTATATATGCTGTATATCTGTGCGTATGTGCTCTATATACTGGATGTGTGTGTATGTATGCTGTACAGCTGTGCGGATGTGTTGTATATACTGGATGTGTGTGTATATATTCTGTATATCTGTGCATTCATGTTGTAAATACTGGATGTGTGTGTATATATGCTGTATATCTGTGCGTATGTGCTGTATATACAGGATGTGTGTGTATATATGCTGTATATCTGTGTATATGTGTTGTATATACTGGATGTGTGTGTATATATGCTGGATATCTGTGCGTTCATGTTGTATATACTGGATGTGTGTGTATATATGCTGGATATCTGTGTGTTCATGTTGTATATACTGGATGTGTGTGTATATATGCTGTATATCTGTGTGTATGTGTTGTATATACTGGATGTGTGTATATATTCTGTATATCTGTGTGTATGTGATGTCTGCTCTGGGGAACCCTAGGAGATGCAGTGACCATATATGGATAGAGATCTGAAGCTGATGACGTGGTCCCTGATCTCTGCTAAGCCCGACACTTCTCTGAAAAGGATTCCCTGCCCGATGTCTGTACAAGCCATTTTGTACTGTGAGTTCTGGCTTTCAAAGTATTTACTATGCGAACACAGCAGCGGGACCTGGGGGGAAAATCCGTGACAATCTCATAGCTGCCCGTGACGCGGGGCAGGGGTACGAAAAACGGGACTTTCCCTGCAAAATCGGGACGGTTGGGAGCTATGAGTATGTTAAGTGGGGACCACTAAGGGGGCATTACACAGGGTTGGAGCCAGTAAGGGTATAATACTGGGCAGTAGCGGGATAAATGGCTTTAAACTGGAAAATTTTCCCTCCTAAGTCAGGAGGAACATCATCAGAGAGTAAAACATTCTTGTTTCCCTACAATATATTCATATTTTCTTATGAATGCAGTGACAATCTACATATATAAATCCATACGGCTCACCCAGTTACTTACAATAGGTTGTGGGACAGAAGAGACAGACAGCGCTGGCCCTTTAAGAAGCCAAACCTACAGCACTGAATAGAGCTGAAGCTACCGTGACAATAACATATCCACGCTGGGGGAGCTCTTCCACATCAAGGTGTCTTCTCCCATAATATAATACGACCCCCGTCTATCCGCCTGTGTGTGCAGCCGCAGTCATTGCTCCTTTAACTTAGTCAGGATAGTTAGCCAGAAACTTCTGAGATTCATTTCCTGCTACTGGTGTTGCTGCGTGGCAGAGGAACCAAAGATAGAACGAGGGAAAAACAGGAGAAATACAGGAAAACGGAGGAATAAATCTCCTATAATGCTCCAGTGCGCAGGAGGACCACAGCAGCCTCCACACAGTAACCTGAGCCCAGGACTAATGACCACAGCCGGTAAGGACGGATTATATTCCCAAACCTTCCAGACTGTGCCCCACAGGCCCGACATGTCACACACTCTTATGCTAGTCATGGGACGTGTAATCATGTAAAATATACATGTGGTGAGGATATAGGTATGAGATACACAGAGATAGACAGAGAGAGACATGTGATACCATGGACTCGTATAATCCCCGCACCCTATGTCTCCCATCATCCTGTTATCCATGACCCCGACCCATCTCACACAGTCCCATGTGCTTTGGCAATGTTAATTTGTATCTGGCCCTGATTTGATTTGATAGAAGATAGAGGGATGTACAGATAGATAGATAGATAGATAGATAGATAGATAGATAGATAGATAGATAGGAGATAGATAGATAGATAGGAGATAGATAGATAGGAGATAGATAGATAGGAGATAGATAGATAGGCGATAGATAGATAGATAGATAGATAGATAGATAGATAGATAGATAGATAGACTAAAAATGGGACAGATAGATAGACAGATACCGTAGGTAGATAGATAGATATGAGATAGATGATAGTTGGATGGATAGATAGATAGATGATAGGAGATAGATAGATAGATAGATAGATAGATAGATAGATAGATAGATAGATATGAGATAGATAGATAGATATGAGATAGATAGATAGATATGAGATAGATCTGCTGGGGATCCCCCCACTGGTGAGGACGAGGGTCCAGGATCAGTTCCAGGAGGCACCATAATATTCCGGCTCACATAGCGCCAACTTATGAGAAATGTGTCCCACAGTGTCTCATAGTGTCTTCACCTCTCCAGGATTTCAATTAAAACTGATAATTTAAAACAACCAAATTTTCCTTTGTTTTTCCTCTCTGTTACGCTTCCCTTTTTATATCCCCTTTAAAAATAATAAATATTTTTTAAAAATATATCTGTTAATATCATTTCAGTGAAACAAAAAGAAGTCGGAGCTTTGTATTCAAATCATCAGGATAGTCGGAATAGATTCAGACTAGAGATGAGCGAGTATACTTGATGCTCGTTCGTGTATTAGAGTACTCGGAACGGCTCGTTGCTGGGACGAGTATTTCCCCTGCTCGAGATCGAGCATTTAATTAAGAAAAGACAGTGAAGAACAGTGAAGAACACAATGAAAACAGTGAACACAGGATCATTTAAGTGAAGAATACAGTGAAAGAACACAGCGAAGAACACATTGCAGATGTTCCGTAGATCTGTTAACTTATCCGAAGACACAAAACGGTGGAGGAGTGGAGCGGGGGCTGGAGGGCTGAAGCGAAACGGACGGGCTGGATCAGGCATGCAGGAGCGGAGGCTGAAGTGGAGCGGGGGCTGGAGCGGGCATGGAGGAGCGGAGCGGTGGCTGGAGCGAAACGAAGCGGGCAGTGGAGGCTGGAGTAGAGCGAGCTGGAGCAGGACCAACAGTCCGACCCTGATCACATCACAGCCCAGCCCGAGCACAGAAAGAACACTGAAGAACACAGTGCAGATGTTCCGTACATCTGCTAACTTATCCGAAGACACGCGTGCCGAACGGTGTTCTTCACAATAGTATGTGAAGAACAATATGTGTGAAGAAGACATTGCAGATGTATGGAAACATGTATGGAAACATCTGCAATGTGTTCTTTCAGTGATTAATGCTCGAGTCTCCCATTGACTTCAATGGGGTTCGTTATTCGATACGAGCACTCGAGCATCGGGAAAAGTTCGACCCGAGTAACGAGCACTCAAGCATTTTAGTGCTCGCTCATCTCTAATTCCGACCTGATCTTTTAAAAAATTTGGCAAAGCTCTGGTGAAGCCGTTGTCGATGTTACATTTTTCTTTGGACTTTGCGGTGTTTGAAATAATGGGCTGATCATTTAGTAGGTTGTTCCATTTCTCTGAATATTTGAACCTTCAATTATCACCTATAAAGCCTTCGGAATCTAGAGGCAAGTGATTCCCGAGCAATTCCCCCATGATCATCGCTCCGTGTGAAATCATCAGGGAGGACGATCCTCGGGAAAATGCCACCGGTGGCATTTGAAGGGTTCACACCCACGATCGCTGGCAGCACCAATCTGGTGTTACTGGCTAGGGGTTGAGTCCGAATACTGAACCTAAACTTCTGGCTGCACTCCGGGGACCCAAACCCTTATGTTCTGTATGGACCCAAACATCATGGATGGGGTCTGTTCATCCCTACATATTGCCTATTACTCCACACGTGTCCTGCCAGGAGCTGCTGAGATTCTCAACCATTTTGCAACATGTTTTCCGCTACTTGAACCTTCACTATCAAATTTACAACCGTCTCCGACCCTCATTGTTATTGTAGAATCTCCTTCCATATCCAGATTTCTGTAAGGATTGTCCTATTATATCTCTCATCCTCAACAACATTGATGATGGGTGGGGATAACAATCTACAATTACATGAGGATAACTCAATCATTTTATGAGTTTTGCCTTTTGCCAATTAAAAATCATTAACAATAAGAATTAAAATTGCTAAAACACCGGAACCTGATTGTTTATAGCCAAAAAAATCCATTATTTTACTTGTATCTTTTTCGGCAGGAATAGGTTCTATTCCATCTTATATTTTGACAAAGATACAAAAATAACTAAATTATAATAATGCAGATTTCTAGATGTTTGAGGATCTTCTACGGTTGCTTCATGGCACAAATATTAATGGGAGCTTTCCGGGATCTGCAAATATTTTAAGGATGATTTCTGCAGGAAAAATCTAGGACAAGATCCATTATGAAGAAAAACTCTAGGAATATTTCGGTTTGAGTATCTAGGTTGATAAAATCTAGGCCACATCTTCATTTCATTCTGGGGTGATGAAAACCTCAATGCCGGAATGTGTAATATTATTGTATAGTCAGAGATATAGAACTGGGATAGGACAGACCACGGGGGTCTCCCCAGAATCACCACATTTGGGCAGGACTGGACAGGACACCCCCTGGCCAATCACAGCCATCGCTAGCTGCTAGGGGCGTCGGATCAGCCGGCGGCTGAACCGAAATCTGAACCCAGACTCGATTATCAGGTCCGTTCATCTCTAGAAGCCACAAACCAATGGGAGTCTCCGTGATAATACAACAATCCGCGCCACGTGACACTTCATACAGACACGTCCGGAATTCTCCCAAATAGTAAAAAGATATTTCCAGATTACAACATTTAAGAATCTTTCCGTGTGCACATCAGTCCCCGCAGGATTCCGGCTCAGTGTGAATCCCATATAAATGAGGAAGAGATTTCTCTGGATCGGATTCCCTTGTGCTTTAAATATTCATATGTTATGAATCATAGACTGAGCTCTAATTGTTTGTACTAATACGTGTGACACTATGTAATAACACTGTGCAGCATTAATTAGCCGATGTGATGGCAGCGCCTTCCCGTCACATTACAGATCCGGGATACAGTCACAGATTCTGCAGCGGTGGAAGATTTCTTACAGAATGGGCGGCGGCTCTGTACAAAGTGAAGTGGCTGATAATAATATTTAATGTCCCTGAATCGTCCCGCAGGCAGGACCGGCGTTGTGCAGGACATTTCCTCTTTCCAAATAATCTGACTTTGACAGTATTTTGTTTATTTTTATGCAAATGAGATTCTGGGGGGCGGAGCCCTGACTGTTACTGCACCGGTTTTGTACACTAAAGGGAATGTGAATAAATATGGAGTCAGCAGAGCCGGATGTTGGTGGGAGCCGGAATAATAGGACAGTAGGTGCATTAGGAATAATCCCGCCCTTGGGGCACCAAGAACTAATTCATATTAAACTGATTTCTCCATAAAATGACAGGAAAGGTTCCAACTCAAAATCTGCTTAAAATTTCCCCTTTTATTGTATGAAGACAGCGACTAAACTTCTTCTAACCATCCTCCTCCCTGATCTCACCAGGTTTTCAGTAGAGGAATCACTGCTGCGGCTCTGGAGGGGTCACACACACATAGAGGGAAACTCCCACAAAAATCCCTCCATAGATCCCGGCACCAGGACTGTGGGAATCTTCGGATATTTCTCTGTACTTCTAAAATCAACATTTAAAATTATGCTAATGAGTCAGAAGTGCTCCGGGTGCGTTACCAGAGCCCCTCCTGCATGGTAGTCATTTATTTATTTTTTCATTTCTTATTATTTGCATTTGGGGGCGTGGATTGAAAAATCTGAGGATGAGTGCGCGACTTTTTCACCCGCCCGGTCACATTTCACTGCAGCCAAGTTTTCAAGTCTCGCACCCGATTTATCTTTGAAGTGCAGATTCTGACGTCATATTTTGCACATGGCTGCAAAAAGTCCTAAATTCTTGCGTAACAAACTTTGCTGTCAAACTTTTGACATCACATGACCAGGGATATAACGAGCTGTGCACCTGTGTGACATCACATGACCAGCGATATAACGAGCCGTGCACCTGTGTGACATCACATGACCAGGGATATAAGGAGCCGTGCACCTGTGTGACATCACATGACCAGGGATATAATGAGCCCTGCACCTGTGTGACATCACATGACCAGGGATATAACGAGCCGTGCACCTGTGTGACATCACATGACCAGGGATATAATGAGCCGTGCACCTGTGTGACATCACATGACCAGGGATATAACGAGCCGTGCACCTGTGTGACATCACATGACCAGGGATATAACGAGCCGTGCACCTGTGTGACATCACATGACCAGGGATATAACGAGCTGTGCACCTGTGTGACATCACATGACCAGGGATATAACGAGCCGTGCACCTGTGTGACATCTCAAGACCATGGATTCATTCTCATTCAGAGGAAGTAAACAATGAAGCTTCCTATAGAATGACAGCAAGCAGAGGTCTAAAAAACCAACAACTGATACAGAAAGTTTATATGAAAATTGTAGAACTTTTCATTGGCGAAACAATATCAATTATCTGCTGAAGTTTGTTAAAAGTGGACGACCCCTTTAAGGATTGTGAACCTGGAGCAGCTGGTCATGAGCTCATTACAGCGGAGACTTATAGAGGAACGATCGATGGTTCTTGTATCTTTGTGGGTTCTGAGGTCTGGATACAATGTGAGGCTGTTACGTATGCGGCGCATGAGCCCCAATCCAAATGTGGAGCTTGTGGAGCGAGAGCTTTGTGCTGTTTATTCATCTTCTCATGATTATCTATATTTACTGTTTGAAGCGTTTAATCCCAAACCTCATTAAACATTGCGATTTTCAGGAAGCCGAAAAAGTATTTGTTCCTGTGCAATTATTTATTTGGGTGTTTAATCAGCGTCGCCGGAGTCAGGGCTCATCCTGCAGGTTTGGAAAAGTTTGTCTTCTGCTTTCATTCCTTGGACGGGCAACTTCAAGAATCTCCGATATCAAAGGATTTACCTGTAATCTCTGGTGTCTCTCTCCGGGAGAAGCGTTTCGGTTTACAATGTTTGACATAGGTTTTAGCTATTGCTTAATAAATATACAGACAAAGCGCTAATCCCTGAGAACATGGAGTCCTCCTTCATTATCTCTGCCCACAATGAAAGGGAAGACAGAAATCATCACTGTATTTATGGGGGGTCAAAAAGTTTCATTGTAAGAAAAGTTATCGGTTCCCAGGAAGAAGCCGATGGTTCTGAGCTCCCATTAGGCGACTGAGAGATGAGTAAACATTGCTCGCCCCACTGCTCGCCCCACTGCTCCCCCCACTGCTCACCCCACTACTCGCCCCACTGCTCGCCCCACTGCCCGCCCCATTTCCCACCCCACTGCTTGCCCCATTGCTCGCCCCACTGCTCCCCCCACTGCTCGCCCCACTGCTCCCCCACTGCTCACCCCACTGCTCGCCCCACTAATCACCCCACTGCTCGCCCCAGTGCTCCCCCCACTACCCGCCCCACTGCCCGCCCCACTGCTCCCCCCACTGCTCGCCCCACTGCTCCCCCACTGCTCACCCCACTGCTCGCCCCACTAATCACCCCACTGCTCGCCCCAGTGCTCCCCCCACTACCCGCCCGACTGCCCGCCCCACTGCTCCCCCCACTGCTCGCCCCACTGCTCACCCCACTACTCCCCCCAATGCTCGCCCCACTGCCCGCCCTTCTGCACGCCCCACTGCTCCCCCCACTGCTCGCCCCACTGCTCGCCCAACAGCTTGCCCAACAGCTCCCCCCACTGCTCCCCCCACTGCCCGCCCCACTTCTCATCCCACAACAGGGGGGAAAATACACTGTACCATCTCTGCAGCAGTAGAGGTTTGTGATGATATTGTGGTAATTAGTGACTTTGCAGTGCCCTGGTTTAGGGTGGCCCAGGATATGCTGGGTCCACCAGAGACCCTTGAAGTCTCACCCGAGCTGCTGCTCCCCAGGAGGAATAGTAAGGCGTGGTGCACCCCAATGGGAAATTAGTCCTATAGAGTCTGGCTTTGCAGTGAATAGTTTCCTTCTTTACTTAAAGGAAAGCTACCACCAGGAGAAAGGATTGTAAACCAAGCACTGACATACTGGTGTGCGCCCCATCTGGCAGGATCTGCTCTTCTTTTAGCTTCCTATGCCATGGTTTTTACAAAAAAAAAGAAAAAAAGGCTTTTAAAATCATGCAAATCATGCAAAATTTGCATAATTTTGCACACCAATATGTCAGTGTGCCTGGTTTACAATCCTTGATCTTATGATAGATGTACTTTAAGAAATCCATGTGCAAAGCAATAAAAGCAAATCAAAGGGCTGACTTCTTCAATCTCCTCCTGGTAGAGGAAGGGTTAATGCTGAATATAGACCTGGGCTTGCTGTCCCTTCCTTTCTCAGATGAGACCCTAGCCACAGGTTAGGAGTCCAGTCTCAGCTTCTTCTTCCGGTTGCTCTTCTCCTCCAGGCACCGTGTTCCCTAACTACAAAACAGGGTCTGGGATTGTTCTTCTTATATCCCTTCAACCAGGGATGAAATGGTTACATTTTAGCATAAAAACAATGACAAAGTGTCCTCCCATAGACTTACATTGAGTCCCCATAATATTCTATGGCAGCAAGTTTCTAAAGTGTAAACAACTTTCCCGGCAGCTCCTGTCACTCTATAGGTCCGGCTGTCTGCTTGTCGGGTAAACAAGTCTGTTATTCTTCTGCAAAACAATCATTACTAGAGCTGGAAAATTACTACTGACTTCTCTAGAGAAATGTCTCTCAGCGCTCATTAACCCTTTCTGCCAGTCTATACAGTAATAATAAACAGAATGTATATAGCAAAATACTGTAGATTAAAGCAAGTTAACCCAGTGGATGAGTGGGATGACATTGGACAGGGCAGTGACTTTTACACTAATATACAGTAGTTTATCCAGGGCATGAAAGTACATCCAAACCCTACAGCAGGAAGCAGGAGGTCATGACTTTATTATTATAATACTATTGGGGGAATTTATCATATGCAGTGCACATGTGCCCCCGCCCCTTCCCTCCCGGATACGTCACGAGGCTTAGGTCTTCCCATTTAGTTTTGCACAAAACCGGCAAATGCTTGCAGATTTCGAAACAGTGCACAGGTATGGGGCAGGATCCCCCCGGGCCCCACTCCCCCGCGCCCTTCCATTCCCCCCTCCCCCATGGTGCGGAGGTGGTGGAGCCACGAGGCTACCGGAACCTCCGTGTTACTCCCCACTGAACTGCCACTGGGCTTCACCTCTTCACACCCCACCAGGTGACGTAATGGGGAGATAGTCCCCACTCCTGGCCGTGTGCCAAGAATTTCACCTATTTCAGGGCTTTTATGCCTGGTTCCAGGGGTATATAATGTGACCCACAGTGTGAACCTAACCCTAGAGAGACGTATCCGTGCACTATATGAAATGATTATTCCCATCGTTGTCATCTAAAGGTTATTGGATGTGTGACCACACAACAACGCAAAATAGTCCAAATCTCCAAACCTGACCTGTTTGGACTCCGCGTGGCGGTATTATGTCAGCATTATATGGTGCCATTATTTGGTCAATGGAGGTGAATTCAGACTCAATTATCAAAATGCGCTAAATGTCTCCACCAGAATAATTCCTTCCTCTCCACTTAAACCCTTGGAAGAATAAGATTCATAAAAGGGGATGAAAGCAGAAGAACGAGATAAGAAATGCACAGACATGGATATTATTTGAAATAAATGTAGAATTATGCACAGTTACTCCAAAGTAACGCTCCCTTTGATCGGCGGCGTCTGGATGGGCTTGTGAGTGGCAGCGATGTATCCGCTGCAATATCAAGGGAAACCATTCAAATACCTTTAAATGAGTGTTAAACACATAAACCACAACTCAAACAATCCATTTATCTTCTTTTGTAGGGAATTCCGATTCCGTAACGAGCCTCGCGCTTTATCATAGGAAATATCACATCATTCTCTAGGTGCAGATACACTGCCGCTAAATTGCATTAGTTCTTGAAAAATTAATCATCTCCTCGGCGTCTGTTGGTTTTTGTGCCCTCTGATGGGTTTTACCAGGAATCCTGTTCTGTATAATTGTCCTTTCTTAACTCTCGTCTGTTTCCTTAATAATAGATTGACGTGAGAAGCAGATAGGAAAATCGCAATGAAAAGAAAACACATTTCACTTCTGTAACTCGACTGGAGCGTAAACAGCCGGAAGCCTCCAGTCTAGAAATGACTCTGGACGCCTGAAGATCCTGTGTAGGGCTCATCCTGGAATAAGAAGCTGAGGAATTGAATCGGAACTTTTTATAATAAAAAACAATGGGATTTATGAAAAGATCTGTGAGATGAGACTGGATCTGGTGACACTTCTGTCTGTAATAGTGTCCAATAGGACAAAATTCTGTTGTGTCGGCAGAATTTTGGCCACGCTCCTTTTGCACAGGCCACGCCCCTCTTACTGAGCCAGAAATCTGTGTAACCCCTTTATAAATGAGGTGCAGACAGAGTTGAATAATGTGATGTTCGGTGTCGGTGCAGGGCTGCGCTCCCCGGATGCTCCGCTTACACTTCGCCCATTGCGGATGAATAATGTGATGTTCGGTGCAGGGGCTGCGCTCCCCAGACGCTCCGCTTACACTTCGCCCATTGCGGATGAATAATGTGATGTTCGGTGCAGGGCCGCGCTCCCCGGACGCTCCGCTTACACTTCGCCCATTGCGGATGAATAATGTGATGTTCGGTGTCGGTGCAGGGGCCGCGCTCCCCGGACGCTCCGCTTACACTTCGTCCATTGCGGATGAATAATGTGATGTTCGGTGTCGGTGCAGGGGCCGCGCTCCCCGGACGCTCCGCTTACACTCCGCCCATTGCGGATGAATAATGTGATGTTCGGTGTCGGTGCAGGGGCCGCACTCCCCGGCGCTCTGCTTACACTTCGCCCATTACGGATGAATAAAGTGATGTTCGGTGTCGGTGCAGGGGCTGCGCTCCCCGGACGCTCCGCTTACACTTGGCCCATTGCGGATGAATAATGTGATGTTCGGTGCAGGGGCCGCGCTCCCCTGACGCTCCGCTTACACTTGGCCCATTGCGGATGAATAATGTGATGTTCGGTGCAGGGGCCGCGCTCCCCTGACGCTCCGCTTACACTTCGTCCATTGCGGATGAATAATGTGATGTTCGGTGCAGGGGCCGCGCTCCCCGGCGCTCCGCTTACACTCCGCCCATTGCGGATGAATAATGTGATGTTCGGTGTCGGTGCAGGGCCGCGCTCCCCGGACGCTCCGCTTACACTCCGCCCATTGCAGATGAATAATGTGATGTTCGGTGCAGGGCTGCGCTCCCCGGCGCTCCGCTTACACTCCGCCCATTGCAGATGAATAATGTGATGTTCGGTGCAGGGCCGCGCTCCCCGGACGCTCCGCTTACACTCCGCCCATTGCAGATGAATATTGTGATGTTCGGTGTCGGTGCAGGGGCCGCGCTCCCCGGATGCTCCGCTTACACTCCGCCCATTGCAGATGAATATTGTGATGTTCGGTGCAGGGCTGCGCTCCCCGGATGCTCCGCTTACACTTCGCCCATTGCGGATGAATAATGTGATGTTCTGTGCAGGGGCCGCGCTCCCCGGATGCTTCGCTTACACTCCGCCCATTGCGGATGAATAATGTGATGTTCGGTGTCGGTGCAGGGGCTGCGCTCCCCGGCGCTCCGCTTACACTTCGCCCATTGCGGATGAATAATGTGATGTTCGGTGTCGGTGCAGGGGCCGCGCTCCCCGGACGCTCTGCTTACACTCCGCCCATTGCGGATGAATAATGTGATGTTCGGTGCAGGGCCGCGCTCCCCGGATGCTCCGCTTACACTTCGCCCATTGCGGATGTTTTTCAGATCGTACTCAATGAGCTTCCCCCGCGATGTCCGAGCGGCCGGGGCAGACTGCAAAGGGGAAGGATGGCAAGAAGTACTCGTCCCTCAACCTGTTTGATACCTACAAGGGAAAGTCCTTAGAGGTGCAGAAACCAGCAGGTGAGGGTGCTGGGCCATGGGGGGCGCCGCTCAGCTCTCCGGGCTGCCTCTAATCCTGCCCCTTCTTCTACAGTCACTACTCGCCATGGCCTGCAGAGTCTCGGGAAAGTCGCTATTGCCAGGCGCATGCCCCCCCCAGCCAACCTCCCAAGCCTGAAAGCCGAGAACAAAGGGAATGACCCCAACGTCTCACTAGTCCCCAAAGACGGATCAGGATGGGCAAGCAAGCAGGATACAACCGAGCCAAAGAGGTGAGGCAGCAGCTGTGACATGCAGGAGCTTGTGCACCTTCTTCACTATTGACCCCTTCCTCTCTGTTCATCCTCAGTACCGATGTCTCTCCAGCAGCGCAGCCGGAGTCGCAGCCACCGCCGGCTTCACAGACGCCTGCATCAAACCCGCCGAGGCGCCCCCCAATACCACAAGAGGTAAGTGAGAGGGGTGGTCCTAACAGCTACCCCCCGTACATATAGGTGGGGGGGGATTTAGTCTGCCACCAATTGTGCAGGTTCAAAGATCAGAAACCTGTAATAACCTGACAGGTGGAACCTCAAAATGTGAAAACAAACCCTCAGGAGGTGCGAGAAATAAAACACGAGAACACGGGCGCCGCTCATCAAAAGGAGTCACCATGCAGAGACGAGTCATCTTTAAGGAAGAGTAAAATTATCAGCAACTCAGTCAGTAATCGCCACGTGGGACGGATAGAGGCTCCCAAAAAGGGACATGAGATGGGGTCACGCAGGTTCAGTAGTCCTGCTAAATAACGGAACGTGAACTCTTTATCACCTGCAGGAGCGGGTTGTGTGTATCCTATGGTGTCCGTGTAGGCGGTTACGATCCACAACGTATTTGTATTTGATTTAGGGGCATAGAACACACAAGAGGGAGTCCAGGGGCAGAGGGTGACCCCCGGGAGGAGATGGGGATGTACCCGCCAGGAGGCAAAGCACATCGCATGCCATGGGAAGACGAGGCCTCAATCACCCCAATGATCTCAGACTGCTGTGACCTCCATTTCCAGATCGTGTATACAGGAGGCCCCTGACCCGAATATCCAGGGGGTGGGAGGGGGGTAGATTGTCTCCTCTCCCCCTGTTTATTAATCTGCGTTGCTGCTGATTATCTATTTCCAAGCCCGGGGTACGCTGTATATTTCGGGCTCTCGTGCGTTTCGCCTGCTCCTCCCATGTAGATTTTTCTTTGTCATTGGCAGCGAGTCCGATCCTTCCTTTTCTTCTTGTTGTCATGTGTTCCCTCGGCAACGATTACATCATGGATTACGTTATGACGCTCTGCGAATAAAGACTGAAAACTACATTTGGTGAGCGCCGATTCACTCGTCATTTCATTGGTGATGACGAATCTTCATACGCTGGTCCATTCCTCCTGCACATCTCCTCTAGGGCAGTGATGGTTTGGGGGCTGTGGCCCGTTCCTCCGTTCCTCCTGTACATCTCCTCTAGGGCAGTGATGGTTTGGGGGCTGTGGCCCGTTCCTCCTGTACATCTCCTCTAGGGCAGTGATGGTTTGGGGGCTGTGGCCCGTTCCTCCTGTACATCTCCAGAGGGCGTGATGGTTTGGGGGCTGTGGCCCGTTCCTCCTGTACACTCCTCTTAGGGCAGTGATGGTTGGGGGCTGTGGCGTTCCTCCTGCACATCTCCTCTAGGGCAGTGATGGGTTTTGGGGGCTGTGGCCCGTTCCTCCTGTACATCTCCTCTAGGGCAGCGATGGTTTGGGGGCTGTGGCTCGTTCCTCCTGTACATCTCCTCTAGGGCAGTGATGGTTTGGGGGCTTTGGCCCGTTCCTCCTGTAGATCTCCTCTAGGGCAGTGATGGTTTGGGGGCTGTGGCCCGTTTCTCCTGCACATCTCCTCTAGGGGAGCTGGCTATATACTGCAGGGGAGCTGGCTATATACTGCACGGGAGCTGGCTATATACTGCACGGGAGCTGGCTATATACTGCACGGGAGCTGGCTATATACTGCACGGGAGCTGGCTATATACTGCACGGGAGCTGGCTATATACTGCACGGGAGCTGGCGGGCCTCTGGGCCCCCGCGCGGTTCTGGGGTGCTTGCGGGCCTCTGGGCCCCTGCGCGGTTCTGGGGTGCTTGCGGGTCACTAGGAGCCTCTTACACCTGTTTGTAGGTGACAAGTTCTTATTTTCCTCCATAATTTGTAAATAAATTCGGACCTTGTGATGTTCTGGGGTTCTTCTCAGAGTTGAGGTTCTGCAGGATCTCTGGTCTTTGTACACAATTGGTGGTGGGCTCGGTAGGACCCTCGTGATATTTGTTGGGGTCCCTTATGACCTTTCTCTTCTGCAGCCCCCCCCAGCAGGCGGCGGCGCGGTAAAGACCTGGGCGCAGGCCAGCACCACGCATGGAGCACAAGGAGATGGTAAGCGGACGCCTCCGGGGCAGGATTGGCCGCTCGGCCGGCGATTGCTTCAGCCTCTTGTCTTCCCGTGCAGGTGGAAAGGCATCAAGCCGACAGTCGCCATTCTCTCGAGAGGAATTTCCAACCCTGCAGGCGGCTGGGGACCAGGACAAAAGTGGGCAAGACCAGAACACCTGCGCTGTGTCGTATGGGCCCGGACCAAGCCTCCGCCCCCAGAGTAAGCCCCGCCCTTGTGTGTAAGACTCCTCCCCATGTCTGTGACTTGTGGAATCGTCCTTTATTGTCCGTCATTTCCGTTTCCTTCAGATGCGACGAGCTGGAGGGACGGGGGTGGGAGGGGGGCGCTTGGTCCAGGCTCCCTGGATGGTGAGAGCCGCGAGCTCCCCCCTGAGGCGGGGCCCCCCTCCAGCAGTGAGCCTGCCCTGCGGCCGGGGCTGCCTCCCCCTGCTCCCCAGCAGTTCCCTCCATATCGGGGGATGCTGACACCATTTGTGAGTATGACAGAGGATTGTCCTGAGTGGGAACATGTCTGCACGATAATAAGACTTCTCATCTCTCCCAATCCAGATGTACCCCCCGTACCTGCCCTTCCCCCCTCCGTATGGGCCACAAGGAGCCTTTCGCTTCCATGGGGCAGAAGCTCCCAGGTAACGGACCTCCATGTTTCCTGTATAATTGGGCATTTTAGATGCAACCGCTACACGACTGTCTCCTCCCCCAGGTTCCCACGTCTGGCTCCTCCGCGCACCGCACAGACCGCACCCAGGATGCCGGAGCCGGTGAGTCGCCCATCGATCCTGAAGCAAGACGATCTGAAAGAATTTGATGAACTGGATCAGGAGGCGGATGAAGGATGGGCAGGTACTTGGTGGCGGCAGCGGACGCCCCCTTAGTCATGGTTTATGTGGCTTTCTTGGCAGGATGGAAAGGCTCCCCCTCGGGGGACAGTCTCCTCTCAGCACTCTCACACTGCTCCTGACCTCCCTCTAAATATTTCAGGCAACTTTTATACTATGTCTCTGAACCTACGACTTCTGGTACAAGGCAAGAACATAGTGAGGTAAGACGGGGGCTCGGCTGCGCCGGTCTCATGTAGCAGTCTTAAGGTTTTTTTGTTTTTTTTCTACTCTTTAACTAATTCTGGAGTTTTTGTCTGTCAAGAAGGACATTGCTGAGAAATTGTTTCTATTAAGAGGCGACGTGTGGCTCCCCTCACTTGTTGCCTTCCATGTCTTAGCTTCACCACAGATATTATTGAAGTGGCCTGAGATTCTCAGGAGCGACATGAGAGTGCGCGGAGGTGACTGTCCTGCTAGAAGACCTGGATGCGTTTCCTCCTACGCCAAGAGAAGATCATACGAGATGTCACTTGTGTTTACTGCCAGAGCTGCTTCACAACTGCTTTCCCCCATATGTGGGGCTGGCATCAGCAGACTTGGCTGATAGGGACGTGACCCAGTGACTACAAGCCCCATCATTAGGTGACTGCCTCTAGGACCATGTCTCCCGTTCCCTCCTCAAAGTCTTGATTGCTTTACCCCCTAGGAGCACATGAAGAGGTGGATTACTCTGAAAAACTGAAGTTTAGTGACGATGAGGATGGGAAGGACACAGACAGTGAGGATAAAAGGTGCGAATGCCCCAGGCTCATGGAAGGGTTAATGATTTGTGTAGAGGGCAGTGAATATCTTCTGACTGTTCGCCATATATTTGCAGGGACAATGAAGTTCCCAGCGCTGAAAAGCCGCCCCCTCCTCCAAATACTACTGAGACCGATACGAGGAAGATTTCCCCTACTGAGGAGAAGCCTCCGGTGGTCAAGGCAGCGTGGCCCGAGGCCCCCCGGGCTCCAGAGCCCCTGCAGGCGCCTGTCACAGCCGCTCCGAGGGCACACCGGGGACCCACTCCTGAGATCAAGGTACATTGTGCGACCTGTTATCCAAAAGGGACGCAGAATCCGTGAGTCTATGCTTAGGTTTGACTCCATTCCCTCTTTCTAGGATAAGCCCGTGTCCCCGCCGGCGGCTGCACCCATGGAAGATGAGGATGAGGCCTGGCGTCAGCGGAGGAAGCAGTCGTCCTCCGAAATCTCCCAAGCTGTGGAGCGCGCCAGGAGGAGAAGAGAAGAGGAGGAGCGCAGGATGGAGGAGGAGAGAAGAGCCGCCTGTGCAGAGAAGCTCAAGCGCCTGGATATGAAGCGCCGCGCTGCGCCAGAAGAGGCCGAACAGACGGCAGGGAGTCCGAGGAGCGGGAGCAGCGAGTGTGCAGACCCTCCGCCCCATTCTCCGGGTAGATATTACATGCAGGGAGCAGCTTCTACTTTTACCTACATGTTATGTGACCTCAGATTTCGGTTCTCTCCATATAGTGTCAGAGCCGGCTCCCCCGACTGAATCTCCCCCACCACCCGTCACCGCTCCACCTCCGGCTCCTCCTGAAGTCCCTCAGGTCAAGGGAGAACCGAGCCCACCTCCCAGACCAGAGCCCAAACCAGAGCCGGTGCCAGTCGTGAGCCGACCGCAGGCCACAGGGCCCTCCCAGGGGGGGTACAGCAAGTTCCAGAAAAGCTTGCCGCCCCGGTTCCAGCGTCAGCAGCAGGTGAGGGGTCTGCACTGGGCCCTGTGATGTACAGATGTGACCAGGGGTGAAAGGTTCACGTTAAAATATGTAAAATGGGAAACCTAATGTAACATTCACCCCCATGCAGGAGCAGCTGATGAAACAGTGGCAGCAGAATAGAGAGCCCACCCCTCCCTCCCCGGGCGGACCACCACCTCAACAGGCACCCTCAGCCCCTCCTTCTCAGAAGACTCTGTATGGAGGAGGATCCATGGGCCGGACCACCCCTGTACCTACTCCACAGCCAGCAGCTGCCCCCCTGCCGCCACCACATGTCAGCTATGATCCCCGCTGGGTGATGGTTCCCCCCTTCATTGATCCGCGCATTATGCAGGGGAGGCCAATGGATTACTACCCTCCAGCCGCTGGTGTGCACCCTACAGGTGAGGGCATGTCTGGGGGCTGCAGCGTCGCTCAGTTTCATCCTCTCTTGTTTTCATAACCTGTCTATGGTTCTTTTCCTAGGGCTCATGTCCCGGGAGCGATCGGACAGTGGGGGTTCTGGTTCGGATGGTTACGAGCGGCACGCTCCGCTGATGAGAGAAAGGGGAACTCCTCCAGCAGATCCCAAACTAATGTGGGGTGGAGAGATGTACAGCGCAGCGGACGCTTGTCCTCTGAGGCAGAATACAGAAGAGCAGGAGCGGGATCTGAGGTCAGTGCGGCCCCTGCTCTCCGTTATAGATGTTTATGACAGAAGTCTCATTGGTGTTCTGTCTCTTTAAACCTAGAAGTGAAACCCCACCAGTCCGCCCCCAGGCTCCCCAGCAACCGCAGCAGGCACCTTACATGGGCAACTTTACGGCCTATCAAGAAAGTGCTGTAGGGCGCCGATACCCAGTAGACGAGCAGCGTTCTTGGCATCCGCAGCGCAACCACATGGCCTCCCAGCAGCCGCCGATGGAGCAGAGACATTCAGATCCTGCACCTGCTCCACCCACCCCGGCCTCCGCTCCTGCAACGCAGCCGCGCCGAGCAGATGACGAACCGGTCCTGCTCCGAAGAGAAGCGGCAGCTCCTCCTGCCCAACCCCATACCTCCTCCAAAGCGGAACGGCACAAGGAGGACAGGAAAGAAACCACCAAAGAGGAGACCAAGCCTGAAAGACAGAGCATCAAGAATGAGTATCACAGACCTCCTCGTCGGGAGTCCAAGACCGAGACGCGCTGGGGACCTAGACCTGGGGGAGCAAACCGGAGGCACGAAGAAGCTTCATCTCCGAGTGTGGTGTCCTCTAATAGACGTGCCGGTCCTATCAAGAGGAGTGGCAGGAAAGAGGAATCGGGTGCCAGAGAGGTGCAGGAGGGTAAAACAGGTCAAGCTGCACTGACTGCAACTGAACCGGCAAAACCGAGAAATCCCTCCAATAGAGACGTGGAGCCGGCAGCGGGGTCACCTTCACGCAGGAGAAAGGAAACAGTCTTTGGCAACCCCCGAGGCTCCCCTGCACTTATCCCCTCATCTCGTGGCCGTGGCAGAGGTGAATACTTTGCTAGAGGCAGAGGCTTCCGTGGGGCGTACAGCGGGCGAGGACGTGGCGGCAGAGGCCGGAGTCGGGAGTTCCGCGGCGGATACGGGAGAGAGAGTCCTTTCTATAGAGAGGAGGCCAACGCCATTAACAAGCCTGGCTTAAGACTTGCTGAGCGGGATCGTAACGCTAGCGAAACAAGAAGCGAGGGCTCAGAGTATGAAGAGGTTCCCAAAAGAAGGCGCCAACGTGGCTCCGAAACCGGGAGCGAAACTGAACCGGTCAATTTTGAAAAAGAGGCCGCAAAGAATGGACTTTCCTCACAGCAACAGCATCGCATTGAATCCACTAATATTAATCCTCGACACCATGATAAGGTTCGTGACTCTGGGAGAGGGGGGCGTACCTTCACCCCTAGGGGCGTCCCCTCCAGGAGAGGCAGAGGGGGATCATCGCGTGTCCCTGTGACCTGGAGTCCGTTACCCAGGCAGCCGCCACCAGCATCTCAAGGTCCTCCGGCACCACTACCCACCCAGCTGAACAAGCCCGAGAGAAAACATGAGAAGGTGGTGCTGCACATGAGCCCCTCTGTGCCCAGTGATGAGAGGGTTCCCCCACCACCCAGGAGGAGGCGGCACGGGCGATCGCAGCAGCAGGACAAACCTCCACGTTTCCGAAGACTGAAGCAGGAGAGAGAGAATGCTGCCAGAGTCGGAAATGGATCGGTCCCATTGCCTCCCCAACAGCCGATCACCCCAATACAGGAGCAGCACCCCCGTCCAGCACCACCTGAGGAGGAGCGCCTGGCACCCAGGCGAGGGCACAAGTCACCCGAGCCCTGCAACGCCAACTCCGACCAGGCCAACGAAGAATGGGAGACTGCGTCTGAAAGCAGCGACTTCACCGACAAGAAGGAGAAGGGCGACATTCCCGTCCAAAACGGTGGATTGGTGGTCGGGGCGCCCATTACTAGCGGAGGGAGAGATCAGAGAAAAGATCTGTCCAAAAGAAGCTTCTCCAGCCAGAGACCCGTCATGGAGAGACAGAACCGGCGACCCATGCACCCTGGAGGGCCCAGACCAGGGCGAGGCGGCGGGGGCAAGTCTGGGGAGAAGAGGAGCTTCCCCTCCCCTAGACACAGAGGGTGAGTAACGCTCCGGGGCGCGGGTACCCCAATGTGTGGTCTCGCCCTTATGCCATATGTTTATATCTTAGCGGCAGGACCAATGACGACCGCCCTTCCCCATCCGTACACCTTCCTCATCCTCCCCCCAACACGAACGCTGTGTATCGGGTGGACCGGGTGATTCACAGCGATCCTGCGGGGATACAGCAGGCGCTCAGCGAACTGGGGCAAAGACACGGCAAAGCCATCGCCATCAGACAGAACCTGGAGCTTCCTAGTGGGCGCTGCCAGCCCGGGCCGGGTCAGTACATCTCCTCCTGTGCATTGGGTCTTCCTGGTCCTATGTGTCTGTATTATAACCTGCTGTATTCCTCCTGCAGACTCCCTCCATGACGGCTGCGCTGGATCCATTACTGAAGGTTTTGTGGTTCCGGCACAGAAGCGAAGCGTGCGGTCACGGCGGGCACGAGAGGTAGTGCCGGATGTGGTGGTGGACATTTCCTTGTCTGGGCTCTCTGCCTTCCAGCTCATTGTTCTCTTATTGTTGTAGGATGCGCCTCACGGGGGGATGTCCATGAGCGCGCGGGTGTGGGCGCAGCGCTTCACCCGGGGGCATCAAGTAGAGTCGCTCAGGTCCAGAGTCTGGAGCAGGGAGCAGAGCGGTCAGTGACCAGGGGGATGGTCTTGGATCTATAAGATTTCTCTAAAACCTCTCTTACAACTTGTTTGTTTCTGTTTTTTTCCTCGCTGCCTTCAGATGACAGGGGAAAGCTGGGTGCCTCGTACCCGATGGACTCGTGGATGGAGCCTCTACATCCCTACGAGGACCCCATTAATACTGAGGTGAGTAGAGAGGGGGGGGCTGCATGTTGCACAACGATGTGGACAGTCGGCTCATTGATCCCCGTCCTTGTACCGCAGATGAGTCAGTCGGACAGCGGCGTGGACCTGAGCAGTGACTCGCAGCTCTCCTCCAGCAGTTGTAGTCAGCGCAGCTCCCCCGATGGTGGGATGAAGCCTGAAGGAGGGAAGCGGCCGGGCAGATCGGGGTCCATGGGGCACCCGCAGCAGCACGGACACGTTGTGGTAATGGAGCTCCGGGGCTTCTCTCTGGTCTGACTTGTTGTGTTGCTCTGCTATTCCTCATCCCGTCTTGTCTTGTAGTTAGCGGCACTTCCCCCTGATCCGATTGGAATGGAGCGAGTCCAGAAGCCTTCAGCTGAAGGTCCTGGTGCGTCCTCATCTCCATCCCCCAGTCTTAAGGTAAGTGTTCATCTGCTTCTTCCCTTCTTATCTTCAGATCTTGGCTAAATGTTTGTATTCTGCACAGGAGCCGTGTGATGGCGCCAATCAGGTGCGAGACGCCACTGGTAGCCAGCAGCCCCCCGGCATGGTAAGGACCCCCCTGCCCCCTCCCAGGTCTCATCACTGTCCTTCCCTCTGTGTATACTCTCTGTTATCTCTCAGACAGGCTCCTCGCAGCAGACATGGGATCTCCCACCCAACACGGCTGCTGTGGAACCGCAGATGGACCCTCGGCAGGTCGCCATATCCCCCGGGCACCCGGAGGGGACGCGATCCCAGCTGCCAGGTACTGCAGGAGGGGGGCGCTGTGTCATGCATGTGCTGTGTGTGCGCTCTGTATTCATCCGGCTTTCTCTCCGCAGATGATCGGAGACTGTATCCCAGCCAGTACTACCAGGTACAGACCACAGAGAGGGCAAGCACTTACCTGACAGGGTCACATCGCACCCACTCATAGTCTCCATTGCTTGTATCTGTGGCAGGTGGACGTCCATGTCTCGAGCACGGGCAGCGGCTACAGACCCGGGACCCCTTCTCTGCAGCCATACAGGTCTGCGCCTCTCTCCTGACCCCTGCGCCTCTCTCCTGACCCCTGCGCCTCTCTCCTGGCCCCTGCGCCTCTCTCCTGGCCCCTGCGCCTCTCTCCTGACCCTGGTCTTGTTCTGTGACGTCCCAGCCCCTGTATCTGCACACGGCACCATCACCGGGATCTGCTCTGCTCTCTGGGCATCGCCCTGAGGGCCAGTACCTGGAGTTCAGTGACTTGAAGATGCCCGCAGGCAGCCTCCTATACCAGGCCCCGGCCTTCCTCTACAGCGGCCATTACTGCCCCCCGAGGTCAGTGTGGACCAACGCAGCAGATGCTCCAGGTGAGTGGCGTCACATTGTACTTGCCGGGAAGCGGGCGTCATGTGTTGCACTGCGGGGATCTGCGTGTAGGGGGGGAGCGGGCGTCACGTCCTGCACTGCCGGGGATCTGCCAGTAGGGGAGCGGGCGTCACGTCCTGCACTGCCGGGATCTTCCTGTAGGGGGAGCGGCGTCACTGCTGCACTGCCAGGGATCCGCCTGTAGGGGGAGCGGGCGTCACGTCCTGCACTCCGTGGGATCCGCCTGTAGGGGGGGAGCGGGCGTCACGTCTGCACTGCCGGGAATCTGCCTGTAGGGGGAGCGGGCGTCACGTTGCTCACTGCAGGGGATCTGCCTGTAGGGGACGGGCGTCACTGCTGCACTGCCGGGATCCCCTGTAGGGGAGCGGGCGTCACTTCCTGCACTGCCGGGGATCGCCTGTAGGGGGAGCGGCGTCACTGTCCTGCATCTGCCTGGGACTGCCTGTAGGGGGGCGGGCGTCACTCCTGCACTCCGGGATCTGCTGTAGGGGGAGCGGGCGTCAACGTCCTGCACTGCCGGGGATCTGCCTGTAGGGGGAGGCTGGCGTCACGTGCTGCACTGCCGGGGATCCGCCTGTAGGGGGAGCGGGCGTCACGTCCTGCACTGCCGGGGATCTGCCTGTAGGGGGGAGCGGGCGTCACGTCCTGCACTGCCGGGGATCCGCCTGTAGGGGGAGCGGGCGTCACGTCCTGCACTGCCGGGGATCTGCCTAGGGGAGCGGGGGTCACGTCCTGCACTGCCGGGACCCGCCTGTAGGGGAGCGGGCCGTCACGCCCTTGCACTGCCGGGATCTGCCTGTAGGGGTGAGCGACTCACTTCCTGCACTGCCCGGACCCGCCTGTAGGGGGTAGCGGGCGTCACGTCCTGCACTGCCGGGGATCTGCCTGTAGGGGGAGCGGGGTCACGTCCTGCACTGCCGGGACCGCCTGTGGGGGAGCGGGGCGTCACGTCCTGCACTGCCGGGACCCGCCTGTAGGGGACGGGCGTCACTGTCCTGCACTGCCGGGGATCTGCCTTGGGGGAGTAAGATACGATACGATTTGGGGTCCGTATTTCTCCGCAGCGCTGGGGGTGTTTAGATCTCATCATTGATGGCAAACAATGGTCTCAGACTAGTGACACATTCATTGTAACATTTTGGGGTGTAAATGGGGGGATATATCTCTTAGTGTTCGGGGTCTCTCGGTTTTTGGCTGTTGCTATAGTGACGCTTAGTAGAGCGCTCGGTCCACGGGTGACGCTTAGTAGAGCGCTCGGTCCATTGGTGACGCTTAGTAGAGTGCTCGGTCCACAGGTGACGCTTAGTAGAGCGCTCGGTCCACGGCGACGCTTAGTAGAGCGCTCGGTCCACGGGCGCACGCGTCCACTTAGAGCGCTCGTCCACGGCGACGCTTAGTAGAGCCGTCGTCCACGGGCGACGCTTAGTAGAGGGCTCGGTCACGGCGCTCGCGTAGTAGAGCGCTCGGTCTCCACGGCGACGCTTAGTAGAGCGCTCGGTCCACGGGCGACGCTTAGTAAGCGCTCGTTCCACGCGACGCTTAGTAGAGCGCTCGGTCCACTGGGCGACGCTTAGTAGCGCGCTCGTCCACGGGCGACCTTAGTAGAGCGCTCGGTCCACGGGCGACGCTTAGTAGAGCGCTCGGTCCACGGGCGACGCTTAGTAGAGCGCTCGGTCCACGGGCGACGCTTAGTAGAGCGCTCGGTCCACGGGCGACGCTTAGTAGAGCGCTCGGTCCACGGGCGACGCTTAGTAGAGCGCTCGGTCCACTGCGACGCTTAGTAAAGCGCTCGGTCCACGGGCGACGCTTAGTAGAACGCTCGGTCCACGGCGACCTTAGTCAGCGACTCGTTTCCACGGGCGACCTTAGTAGAGCGCTCGGTCCACGGCGACGCTAGTAAGCGCTCGGTCCACGGGCGACGCTTAGTAGAGCGCTCGTTGTCACCCTGGGCGACGCTTAGTAGAGCTCTCGGTCCACGGCGACGTTAGTGAGCGCTGGTGCCTGGCGACGTAGTAGAGCGCTTCGGTGCACGGGCGACTAGAGGCTCTCGCAGCCGTTAGTAGAGCGCTCGGTGCACGGGCGACGCTTAGTAGAGCGCTCGGTGCACGGGCGACGCTTAGTAGAGCGCTCGGTGCACGGGCGACGCTTAGTAGAGCGCTCGGTGCACGGGCGACGCTTAGTAGAGCGCTCGGTGCACGGGCGACGCTTAGTAGAGCGCTCGTGCACGGGCGACGCTTAGTAGAGCGCTCGGTGCACGGGCGACGCTTAGTAGAGCGCTCGGTGCAACGGCGACGCTTGTATAGCGCTTCGGTGCACGGGCGACCGTAGGTAGAGCGCTCGGTGCACGGGGCGACGCTAGTAGATGCGCTCGGTGCACGGGCGACGCTTAGTAGAGCGCTCGGTGCACGGGCGACGCTTAGTAGAGCGCTCGGTCCGCTGGTCTTTCTCTTCCTGGCTTGCGCTTGTTCCGGACCCTTTTTCCGGTTCTTTCTGCAGAGGATTGTGGGGCAGATCC
>WNYA01001707.1:0-62543 GCA_019512145.1 Engystomops pustulosus | reverse complement strand
CTCTAGTGTATCCTCCTCCTCCCATGTTCTCCTCTTCTCTAGTGTATTCTCCTATTCCCGTGTTCTCCTCTTCTCTAGTGTATCCTCCTTCTCCCGTGTTCTCATTTTCTCTAGTGTCTCCTCCTGTATTGATGTTGCTTCAGATCTATATCTCCAGATGTTATCAGAGATTATAACATTTCAGACATATTATTAACTTTATCTGATATCCACAATTCCTTGTATATAGACAGTGACAACTCCTGGCGCTTGGCTATAGATGGTTTTACTGTCTATGATGTTTCAGGCTGTGACTAAACTCCTCTTCCATTTACCCTCCTACCTTATATGATTATAGACATCTATGACTTTTTATTGGATTATAAAACTCCTTCTTTATCTTATATTCTTAGAAAAAGAATCGCTACACACAGACCATTACAATCATCATAAATGTTTTATGGTTTTATAGAAAATGAATATTCCAAGAGCCAAATGAGAGGCCTAAAGTATTAACCCCTTACAGTCATAAAAGACAAATACTTACGATAAGTGAGGATTCCGAAGAGAAAACCGGCAGCACAGGATCATCCTCTGGTGAAGGGTCTTTGTCAAGCAGTCAAAACGTTGTACTTGGATGAATATCTGTGCTGCAGTTTTTCTCGTTGTAACTTCTGGATTCCCGTCCTGTATATTCACACTGTGAGCTGCCTCTGCGTTTATTATATTCACATATTAAAAGAAAGTCATGAAGAACAGATCCTAGGAAGGAGATGAAAAATAATCCCAAGCTACAACTTCCAATACAAAGCCACCAGATGACTAAAAGAGCTTGTAGATCCGTGTCCTCCTACGTTCTGCACCTCCATAGGGTCCTGTACACACAGCAGTAGAGCAGCTTCCGTGTTATTCCTCACCTCGTCTCCAGTTCTCTGTAGAGGATCCACAATGAAACAATTCATAAAGTTCTATCAAATCTCAAGGTAAAAGGTTTAAAAGATTGTTCCCGTGTAAGCGAAGAAAGCGATGCAAAATTAGTGGGAATATAAAAGTCATAATGGAAATCAAGTAATAATGATAAAAAATAACAAATCGAAGTCATAGGAATCGGAACTGTTCCATATATATATATATATATATATATACATACATAATATAGGTGGGATGTATGGGGCAAAAATTCAAAACTAGAATAGAAAATATAGGGGAGCACATTAGAAATATTTTTAAAAAAGTTTAAAAACTTTAAAAATACTTTAAAATTGCACATAATAAAAATCCAACTGGGCTCAACTTTTTATCAGTTGAAAATAATTGCTGTCCAAAGGTCTAATAAAGATTTTGAACAGCTGCTTTGAGGATGACAAGTCGCATATATTACACCAAAATGTGTTCATTCACACTTATATTAGGAAACTATTGGTCTGTGAAATATTTTAAAACTGTAATTATATGAAAGATAATGCAATAGGCAATCCCTCATAAACTATAGACTCTTCTCTGATCTACCGATGTACGGGAGTAATAATGTAATAAAGATTGTACAAAGAGATGCCATAGAATGTCTTTCGCATTTTACTTGTGATTGGTCAAAGCCACAAAAGTGAACCAACGATTAGTAAACTTAAGAAAAAGTGTAACATTTGCCTACCTGAAATTACTATTTCCTGGAGTCCAGAGGCAGCACATACAAAAGGGTTAATGTCCGTCTACTGTGTATAGAAGAGACAGGCTACTTGGGTATAAGAATAACATGGGACCGTAGTAGGATACATAGTTATCAGTATATACATATAGTTATCAGTATTTTCATACAAGATCAGGAAGGGAAAAATATATGTGCTGCCTCCAGACTCCAGGAAATGCAAATTTCAGGCATTCTTGGAGACATAGCTGCCATATTCTTCACCTCAAATGCTCTAACGTAAGTGGATACCGACCCCTTCCTGGCCACTGGGGAGGAATAGCAATGGTGTCTGCCTTCTCGGGGATCCTTAACACTATTAAAGTTAAAGGAAAGAGAGGGAAGACTTATATTGAAGTGTGGTTCAAAGAAAGCGACAGTGATATTGCAAATTGATTTTCTTGGCTGTAAAGGGAATAGAGTTGTATCAGGTCCCATTTCTTAGTTTGGGCTGCGTTCTGCTGGATGTAGAGTCCTTCTGCTGGATGTAGAGTCCTTCTGCTGGATGTAGAGTCTTATGTTGGATGTTAGAGTCCTTCTGCGGATGTAGAGTCTCTATCGCGGATGTAGAGTCCATCTGCTGGATATAGAGTCATCTGCTGGTGTAGAGTCATCTGTGGATGTAAGTCCTTCTTCTGGATTTTGTAGAGTCCTTCGTGGATTGAGGTCGGTCGTGCTGATGTTGGACCTTGCTGATGTGAGTCCTGTATGTGGCTGTAGGTATCGTTCTGGATGTATAATCTCTGATGAGTTGAGTCATTTGCTGGATGTAGAGTCGCTGTAGTGATGGATGTAGAGTCCCTTGTGGATGTAGAGTCCTGCTGGATGTAGAGTCTTCTGCTGTGATGTAGAGTCCTTCTGTGATGTGAGCCTTTGCTGTGTAGAGTCTTCTGCTGGATGTTGTAGAGGCCTCGTCTGGATGTATAATCCTTTGATGATGTTGAGTCCTCTGCTCTGTAGATTGAGTAGTTGGTGTGAGCATGCTGAGTCGGCTTTCTGGATTGTATGAGTCTTCTGCTGGATGTAGAGTCCTTCTGCTGGATGTAGAGTCCTTCTGCTGGATGTAGAGTCCTTCTGCTGGATGTAGAGTCCTTCTGCTGGATGTAGAGTCCATCTGCTGGATGTAGAGTCCTTCTTCTGGAATTTCTGTAGAGTCATTCTGCTGGATGTAGGTCGGTCGTGCTGATGTGTGATGCCTTTGCTGATGTAGAGTCCATCGGTGGATGTAGAGTAATTCGTCTGGATGTATAATCTTCTGATGAGTTGAGTCATTCGCTGGATGTAGAGTAAGTGTATGACTGGATGTAGACGTCCCATTGCGGGATGTAGAGTCCATCTGCTGGAGTGTAGAGTCTTCGGTGATTAGAGTCTTCGTGATGTGAGCCTTTGCTGTGTAGAGTCCTTTGCTGGATTAGAGTTCGTCTGGATGTATAATCCTTCTGATGATGTTGAGTCCTCTGCTTACGATGTTGAGTCTTCTGCTGGATGTTGAGCTTCGGGCTGATGTAGAGTCTCTGCTGGAGAGTCGAGGCCTTTTCTGGATTGTAGAGTCTTCTGTGAGAGGCCTTCTGTGAGTGTGAGTCATTCTGATGATTGTAGAGTCCTCTGCTGGGATGTAGAGTCCTTGTCTGGATGTAGGTCTTCTGCTGGATTGTAGAGTCCTTTGCTGGATGCAGAGTCCCTTCTGCGGAGTAGAGTCCTTCTGCTGATGTTGAGCCCTTCTGTTGGTGTAGAGTCTTATGATGATGTGAGGCCTTCTGCTGGATGTGGAGTACATCTGCGGATGTATAATCCTTCTGATGATGTTGAGTCCTTCTGATGATGTTGATACTTCTTGCTCGATGTAGAGTCTTGCTGGATTGCGTAGAGTCCCTTGATGGTGTAGAGTCCGTATTGCTGGATGTAGAAGAGTTTCTTCGGGTGTAGAGACTTCTGATGACGTTGAGTCCTTCTGCTGATGATGAGTGAACCTCTGATGCGTATTGCTGATAAAGTGGTCACAGTGTTCTCCACCCAAGCCATTATTTCACTGCACTCTTGGAGAAGACGGGTGCCTGGTGCCCCCTGTTTGTTCAAGTAAACACCATGGCAGGGTTGTCAGATTGAACCTGGACATCATTCCCCTCAAATATCTGTTGGACTTGCCAGCTTCATTGCTTTTAGTTCATTCATATTCTAGGAGAGGGCTTGATCTGGGCCAGACCACTTCTTCTGGATCTAATCAGACTCTACATGGGCACCCCAAACGTAATTTGAGGGGGTTGTCTTTGGATAGCCGGTGGAGCATACACCACCAACAAAGATCTTCCTGGAGAATGAACAGGAGTTCAGATTCTTGGGGATCCTATTCCAGTGCCCCAGGATGCCCTGTTGTAGATCTGGAATGGGTAAGGAGACCTAATGCTCTCATAGCTTTCAATGTCTGAACAAGCATTGGGGAGCGGTGACCAGGAACTCCAGGGTGCGTTGAGTTCTCGTTATCCTTTCTGGAGAGAGAAACAGCTTCATATGGACTGTGCCTACGACAAACCTTAAATATTTTACTCTTATGGATGAAAGAAGATGAGATGAAGCCATTCAGGCTTTGTAGATTTAGAGTGATTGAGCGATGGTCTTCTGAGGTTTTCTGAGATGATGTTTGAACCAGCAAGTGGTGGAGGTAAAGAACGACAATCATCCTGTATGTCCTCAGGGCAGCAGTTAGGATGATCACTAGTGAAAACCCGAGGGGCTGAGGTTATACCAACCGGGAGACAAAAAGACTGCAGGTGGGGAGTTTTACCTTGGTCTGAGGTTGCTGTTGCTTTTCTTGTCGTGGCGCCCACCATCAGGACACCAGCGTTCTTCTGTTTTGTTCTGTTGTGTATCTGTATGTAACGAGCACTACAGGTAGACTCATCCCTCTATGTTCTCCTGGAGAGCCCTTAGACTACGGGCGAGACGCGTAGAGGTGGAGAGATGAGATTTGAGACATAACGTAGTATTGTTTGTAGCACCCTAGGACCTAACCTTAAGGCATCTCTCGGGAGCCGGGGATGTGATAAATGTTATATATCTATCCCTCATTGGTAACAGTGATCGCCTCCAGTCTATGTTAGAATCATTCATCCTGGGGGTGTGTCCTAACCGGCAATGTAAGAGGTCACACGGCATGGAGCTCCTGCCCTACATTCTGGGAAAACCATCCTAATCTTGGCAAATTACTGCCTAAACTGGTGAGGTGGACGAAGAAAGTGCCCCTCCAACACCTGGTTACCTGCACAACGGCTCCTGCGCGATCCGGAGCGGGGTGTACTGCCTCGGAACACGCGGCTCGTCTCGGGCCTGGGCACCATCTTGCCGGCACAGAGGACACGCGGCAAAGCAGCAGGCGCAGCAGCGCCACTTCGGAGGTGCGGGGAGTCGCATGGGTGGCTTCACCGCTACAGCCTGAAGTCCCTGGATCTGACAGCGTGGAGGGACAGAGCGAGGGGCAAATCCTACAGCTACTACCCGTGAGGGGGGCTCTCCACAGGAGGACTGTGACGGGAGTGAAGGTACTGTCTGGCGCACCGCCATATTGTCTTCCTTACTACAGTGCTGAGGCGGGAAGAGCACTGTGTGGTTTTGTGGTCCGGAGACTCATCTGACTGGGTCCTGTTATAATAAAGGCTGGCTTACTCTGAAAGGAGAGAGGACTTCATACTATCCTATTAGTGCCTTCCTGCCAGGGTTGAACTGAAATACTGCCACTCTGATTCCCCTCAGAAGCGTGCCCACAATTGTTGCCTAACATGTCTAGATCTGGCGTGCGGAAAAAAGAAGGAAGGGAGCAAGGCGCAAATACCCCTGCAAAACAGACCAGAGATACCTCCATTGCTCGGTTTCAAGATGTAGCGGCAAGACTGGAGCGGTTTGCACGAGAGAGTGCAGGGCCCTCGGACGGCAAGTCCACTCGAGCAGCAGTGACAGCCAGAACAGAGTCAGTAGCTTCTGACACAGAAATGGAGGAAACTCTGGAGACCCCTATGCCCCAGCGCCAGAAGAAAGGTCCCAAGGGTCCACTGCCACCCAAGGGTCCACTGCGGTTCAGCCGCAGAGCTGGAAGCCTCACTTCAGGTTCCTGAGGAGCCTACCATTAAAGATGTATTCCTGGCTGTAGCTCACTGTGGTTCAGCATTACTGACCATGAATAATCACATAGGAGGCCTGAAGGAGGATGTCAACCTAGTCAGACAAGACCTGAGGAAAGTGAATGAAAGGGTCCATGCAGTGGAAGACAGAGTTAGTGATATTGAGGACCAAATGCCTCCTGTGCACAAAGAATTGAAGCGCTTGGCTCACAATGTTTCCCTGCTCATATCAAAGTCTGATGATCTTGAAAACCGGCTCCGTCGGAATAACCTGCGTGTAGTAGGCATTCCAGAGAAAAGTGAAGGGAAAGACCCGGTGACCTTCATAGAAACCTGGATTAAAGAAAAGATGGGGCAGGATGTTCTATCCCCGTTGTTTGCAGTCGAAAGAGCCCACAGGGTTCCATCACGTCCTTTGCCGCCTGGAGCGGCCCCAAGATCGTTTATCTTACGGGTCCTGCACTATAAGGACCGAGATTCCATCCTGAGAGCTTCGAGAGACCATCCGGATCTAACAATCAACGGGAACAAAGTCTCATTCTACCCAGACTTTTCTGCTGAAGTACAGAAGAAGAGGGTAAAGTTTGTGGAGGTCAAGCGTCGGCTGCGAGCCTTACAAGTCCCATACTCCATGCTATACCCGGCCAGATTGCGAGTGGTGGCGTTTGATACAACCCACTTCTTCGACCTAGCCACTGAAGCCATGAAGTGGCTGGACAGTAACGAAAGGCGACTCCGAGAGACTGCCCGGGAGGAACCGTGAGCTACACTCTTTCACTATGTTTAATCAATGCCCTGCTAGTTGTTAAGTAATGTTGGGTATTGAGCTTGCTGTGCGGGTGACACGTTAATGAACGTCAAGATTTTCCTTTTCATAGTTTACAAAGGGCAGAAGCCCCGGCACAGTATAGTAGATATAATTACTTGCTGTCAATGTTCTGTATGGTTATGTTCATTTTGATGAACCAATGTGTTAAGAAGGTATGGGAAAGCAAATGTAGTGCCCCCATCTTCCATACTTGGGAGAACGTCTTTAGTATGTATATGGGTAAGGGGGGATGGAAGGGGATGTTGAGATTTGTTTGGGGGGAGGGAAGAGTCAGCTCCTGGAGGAAGATAGCAATGCGGGCCACAGTGAAGCCCTCACACTCTATAAAGAATGTACTGCAATATGGCTAGACAGTTTAATATAGTTTTATGGAACACAAGGGGACTGGGAGATGCCACTAAACGAATGGCGGTTTTCTCAACGCTGCAGCAATACTCACCTGAAATTCTTTGTCTCTGTGAAACACACTTGACAAAAGATAACACACACTACTTACAGAAAAGGTGGATTTCTCATAGTTACCACTCTACGTTCTCTACACACGCAAGGGGGGTGAGCGTACTGGTCCCTGCCACTATTCCGTTTGAATGTTTCTCTTCTATGGTGGATTCTGAGGGGAGGTTTGTTTGTCTACACTGCTCCATTTATAAGATCCCCCAAATTCTGATTGCACTGTACATTCCTCCTCCATTTAATTGTGAGGTCATCAGGAAAATGTTAGCTTTTGTAAATGGACTGCCTCAGATTCCGGTCCTGATGATAGGAGACTATAATATGGTCCTATCTCCTGGCCAGGATAGATTTGGAGGGAATGTTCAGCTGGGCACTGATGGCACCACAGCTTTGGCTAGAATATTGGAGGAAGTTAGCTGGTATGACTACTGGAGGAGGAGGAATCTAGACGCCCGACAGTACTCGTGCTACTTGCTACTTGCTACTTGCTCTCATCTCACCGCAGATGCATAAACATATCTTGGATGTGGAGTATCTACCTCGTAGTGTGTCAGATCACTCTGCGGTTCTGGTTAAAATGGTAGTCCCAACTGAAGTCCCACGGCAGGTTGGTAGCTGGAACATAAATCCCTTCTGGATACAGTTGGTGGATACAGGGGGCCTGTTCGGCAATGAAATAGAGTCCTTCTTTGTGAGAAATGACAACTCTA
Source organism: Engystomops pustulosus (assembly GCA_019512145.1). Classification (NCBI taxonomy): domain Eukaryota; kingdom Metazoa; phylum Chordata; class Amphibia; order Anura; family Leptodactylidae; genus Engystomops; species Engystomops pustulosus. The sequence goes on along the minus strand of WNYA01001707.1, from coordinate 54,776 downwards.
CAACGCCTAGCTTAGTGAGGGATGCTATGAAGATGTATATCAGGGGCATATACCGCTAACACATCAATAGACATAAGACTAAGTCAAGGGAGTTGACTGTCCATTTGCAGGAGAGAGCCCTTAGTACAGAAAGGGAGTTTTTGGCGAATCCTTCGGTGGGGACTGAGGCCACTTGGAAGGAAGCTCAAGATCTCTTGAAGGAGCATGTTTTAAAAGTAGCGGAGGACAAAAGGTTTTTCCTTAAACAGAAGTACTTTGTTCAGGGTGAGGCGGTGGGCCACCTATTGGCAAACATAATTCATACCCCAAAGAGTCGCACACAGATACTAGAGATACGAGCGCCGGATAACTCCATAATTGCAGGGGATAAGGAAATCATGGGGGTCTTTCACAATATGTATAGAGATTTTTATAAATCTCAGCTTAGATGTAGTGCGGCAGAAATAGAGAGATATTTAGACAATATACAATTGCCTAGACTAACACGGGAGCAAGCAGAATGCATGGATTCACCTCTAACGGTGGAGGAGTTGGAGGCGGCCCTAATATCCCTCCCCAATGATTAGGCCCCGGGATTAGACGGCTTACCAGGGGAGTTTTTTAAAAAGCATCAGGAAGTATTGTTACCCAGGTTATTGAAAGCACTGGAAGATTCAAAGGTGCAAGGTACTCTTCCTCCATCAATGAGAGAGGCGATTGTGGTGCTGGTGCCGAAACCAGATAAGGACTTACAGAGCCCGGACTCCTATTGTCCGATTTCATTACTTTCAGCAGATGTTAAGATATTTGCCAAAGCATTGGCTAACCGTCTTCTAGGGGTTATTACCTCCCTAGTACATGCAGATCAGTCCGGATTCATGCCAGATAGGTCCACCTCGGTCAATATCAGGAGGCTGTACTTAAATATTCAGGCTGAGGCAGGGGGCAGGACAGGTAGGGCGCTTCTCTCACTCGATGCTGCCAAAGCCTTTGACAGTGTCGAGTGGGGCTTTTTATGGGCCGTACTGAGGAAATTGGGGTTTGGGCCTCAATATATTGAATGGGTTCAGCTACTTTATGCTGACCCAAAGGCAAGGATAAAAGTGAACGGCCTAGTCTCGGAGGGGTTTCAGTTGAGGAGGGGGACAAGGCAGGGCTGTCCACTTTCCCCTTTCTTGTTTGCATTGGCAATAGAGCCGCTGGCGGCCATCCTTAGATCTACCCCAGACTTGCAGGGCTTTAGGGGAGGGGAGGTAGAGGAGCGGGTGTCTCTCTATGCCGATGATCTCCTAGTATATCTGGGGGACACAGATAGATCTCTAGACATTACCATGAACATTATTAGGACCTTTGGAGAATATTCAGGGTTTAAGATCAACTGGGATAAATCCGTTATACTTCCCCTGGACCCAATCCCGGATGACCCCCAAACACTAGGCCCATTACAAGTGGCAACCAAGCTCAAATACTTGGGAGTGGTGGTGACTGGACGACCGAAAAATTATCTAAAAGATAACTTAGACCCCTTGCTTTCTCGCTTTTTAACCAGAATAGAGACGTGGTGTAAGTTGTTGTCCCCAGTGGGTAGGGGAAACCTGATAAAAATGGTCTTGATGCCGCAGCTTCTATATATCCTACATAATGCCCCGGTATGGGTGCCACAACATTACTTCCATAGAATACAAAGTTTATTTCGTAAGCTGATATGGAAAGGCAGACAGGCACGTATCAGTCTGGATACGCTTCAGAGGAGTAAAACGGAAGGGGGGCTGGCGATCCCTAATCCCTGGCTATATTTCTTGGCTTCCCAGGTTCAGCACTTTGTAGGTTGGGGGAAGAAGGAAGCGATTAACGCGTCAGGAACCCTGATCAAAGCATGGACGGGCTTCCCTACCCCAGCGCATGCTCTGGAGGCCAATTTTGGAGGTGGTCCACATAATAGTAAGCCTACATTGACACTTATGGGGAAAGTATGGGATAAGGTAAAAGGCATCTTGGGTACCGCTAAATTCACCCCTTACAGCCCTTTATGGAGGAACCCAGCGCTTCCAGAGATTTTCCGTTTGGAGGGTTTTACACCTTGGGAGGAAAAAGGAGTACTTACTATAGAAGACCTATGTAGTGAGGGTGTATGTAAAACATTTGAAGACCTTAGTACAGCTTATCAAATTCCCAGGACCTGGTTCTTTCAATATTTGCAGCTGCGGCACGCTTATGATACTCAGAACAGGTTAACACCAATTACGCTAGGACCCTGCGGAGCCATTAATAGGGTATTGCTGTCCAGTACAACTAAGGGGTTAATCTCTTTCTATAATAAGGTAATACTTAACGATACGATAAAAGATGTGCCAATTAAATGTAGAGCTAGGTGGGAAGCGGACATCGGTCCCATCCCAGACGAGCAGTGGTCTGATTGCCTGGAGATTGTACCTGTCCTATCTCCTAGTGAGTCCTACAGGATGTCTCACCTTCTTATGCTACACAGGGCCTACAGGCCGCCACAATTACTATTTAAGATAGGAGCCCGAGGGGACTCATCCTGTCCCAGGTGTGGGACGGAAGAATCAGGTATCCTACACATGATGTGGGAGTGCCGGGAATTAGAAGGGCTCTGGAAGGAAGCACTGGACCTCTTGGGAGGGGGTTTTTCAACGACCATCCCAGCAACACCCCTTGCTTGTCTAATGGGGATTGTAGACCTCTAATATGATAGGGATTCAGCGGGCTCTATATCAGATCAGAAAACTAATTGCTGCACATTGGATGAAGCCAAGGCCTCCATCTATTAGGGAATACATAGACAGAGTGAATAATGTCATCAGACTGGAGTATGGTACATACCTAAAAAGAAACTCTATTAAGAAATTTGAAAAAATTTGGGGGATATGGATGGACGCTCCAGGATTGCCATCGCGTCCCCTAACTCAACTTAGAGCAAGCCTGCAGTATCAACTATCGCTAGCCACATAGAGGGCCCTATTGTGCAATTGGTCGTGGGGCATACAGGCCCTGTTTTTGGGAGCTGACTCTGGGGTGGGGGGGGGGGGAGGGGACTGTTTAGTTAATCTCGTGTTGGTAACTGTATGTGAACTAGAATGAAATTATTGCAATATCTTGTGGATATTAAGTTGTAATATGATGCTGTATAAATACGTGCAATTGTTCTTTATTCTCGCTTGATACAGTGAGTGCTTCTGATGTACGACTGAAGTGATGATACACCGTTCGTTATGTTAGGTGTTTGTGTTCAAAAGCGAAAATAGTAAATGGTTCTGAAACAGAAAGAATCATTCATGCCGGCGAGTGCTCAATTGATTCACCTGGTCAGCACATTGTACTGTGTGGTGGGGGGCGTCCGCTGACTAAAGTCTCAGAGTGCATGCTTGTTAATATTCACACGCTCAAGCAGCGATCAAGTGTTCACACATTGAGGGGGATTTTGTGTCCTCAGTCACTTCCTTGCTGGCCAAAGCTATGTCTGATGTTTTGGTTTTGGTCCTTTATCCATGTAGCAAGATGAGTGTGCTGCTGCCTGAAATATTATTGATTATAGTAAGATTGTTAGGCTGCCGTCCTTCGATTAATGTTATGTATATAGTAAGGCTGAGTTGCTGCCCTGGAAATATTATTATATAGTAGTAAGATTGGGTTCTGCCCTGAAGATATTTTTAATAGGTAAGGATTGGGTCTGTCCTAGCATCTACTGAAATATTAGTGATATAGTAATGATTGGTTGCGCTCCCTGCCATCTAGTGAAATTGATTATTATATGAGGTAAGATTGGTTCGCTCCGCTCTATGAAATATTATGTATATAGTAAAGATTGGGTTTCCTGCTCCTGGCATGCTATGTGGAATATATTATTATATAGTAAGATTGGTCCTGCCTCCTGCAATCTATGAAATATTATTTATTAGTAAGATTGGATTTCTGCTCCTGCATCTATGTAGTAAGTTTGGTTCTGATGTAGTGAGATTGGTTCTGGTCCTATATCTATGTAGTAAACCATTTGTTCGTGGGTTCTTGTATCTTGATAGAGATTCTTTGGGCGTTTGAATCTGTATCTATGTCAGTAAGTGTAGTTATAGTTTCAGAGGGTCTGGGAGAGAGCTGTTGGCTCCCTGCTCGACTGCGGAAGAGAGGGGAGCGTCGACTTGTGCTTAGCTCTCCCTGGTACACAGTAGGGTCGCCCCTGGAGTATGGCGGAGGTCTCTATTCAAAGGGGGGGGGGTGGGGGTTTGGTGGTGTTGCTACGGGTAGATCACGTGAGTGCAAAGCGTTATTGAACCAAATGGAGATAAAGAACTCCTAATGAGAGTATGAAAACAGATGGAAATTCAATTGGGTTTCTGGTGAAGTTTGTTCTGAGTCCCTCAGACTGCAGGATAATATAAGGTAATTCGTATCTTAATACGATCTATATTTTTCGCGAGGGTGGGTTGGATGTGAGGACATAAGACGCCAGACTGTGTGTGCTGGGGTGTGTGCCGTTTGACCTGTTGACCTCCATCGCGTGGGGAGCTGGGGTTACATACCTTGTGGGCTTCTTGTGCGCTCTCTCCAGATTTTGTAGGCATGGGTCGGCATCTGGGGCCTATTCCTGTGTACCACAACGGCCGCTGGGGGAGTCACAATGTTTGTATCGCAGTCCAACATGAAAGCGTCTGGGTCATGGAGGAGGGTGAGATTGGGAAGCCATATGGGAAAGTCACGGGGAGTCTCCAGGAGGCTCGATCCGGGAGCTTCACCGAGGCCCAGCGGGACGAGGAATGCCACTCCAGCCGCAGGGAAGTAGGTGGTACGACAGGATTGGGAACACAGGATCGGAGACCGTGTTGTATTTTGTGGAGTTAGGTATTAGAGACAGGCGTGGCGAGGCCCGGTTGTGGTCAGAGATGAAGCAGCGTCCGGTGCACGTGGTAATGAGATCTGGAGGGACGGTCTGCACTGCCAAAACATCATCGTCACCTAGAAGGATCATCACCAAACAGTTGGTCACAATAGCACCACGCAAAGCACATCGTCATCATGTGGTGTAAGGACAGTCCAGATATCGGGGTGAATATCTATGGGCCCTTCTGAAGCACTTCTGTAACGTTACCAGCGCTTGATAAATCTCGCGCGAAGTGTATCACTCACAGAAGACACCCGAGAAAACGCATCCATCGGGCGGGGGGTGTGGAGGGGGTGGTGGGGAGTGGGGTCGGGGGGTGACCGTGCAGGACACACTAACACAACATCACGCTGCAGACGTGCCCAACAATCGTGTCATCAGCCTTCAGACAGGACAACCTGACATCGATTCACCGTGCAGGGTGCAGCACAAACAACAGTCATACCCTGCAGGGACGGCACATAGAGAACTCATCACCTGCAGTGACAGCACAAAACATCGATCACCGGCAGGACAGGACAAAAACCACATCAACCATGGCAGTGACAGTGACAAACATCATATCACCTGCAGGACAGCCAACAACATCATCAACCTGTCAGGCCACGACAACAACAAGCGATCACCTGCAGGACAGAAAAAACAGCCCATCACCTGGCAGGACTGTACAAAAACATCATGCACCTTCAGGCCAGGACAAAATAACCTCATCACACCTGGTGTGAGACAGGACAAAAAACTCTCACAACCTGCAGGACAGCAAAAACATCACACCTGCAGGACACTCAACACGGCAGTCATCACCTGGGCAGGACAGCACAAAAACATCATCGACACTGCAGGACGGAGGCAAAAGCAGTCATCAGCCGTGCAGGACACACAAAAACTGTGTATCACCTTCAGGACAGCAAAAACAATCAGTCACCTGCCGGGTGCAGCTCAAAAAGCACATCACCTGCGGACCACAAAGAACATCAGCATCCGTGTCAGGACAGAGAACAGAACACGGTGCATTACCCTGTGTCGAGGACGCACAAACACATCAGCGCTGCAGGACACAGCACTAAAAACATTCATCACAGCAGGACAGGACAAAAACGTCATCACGCTTGCAGTGTGACAGGCCCAAAAGCATCGAGCACCTGCAGGACAGGAACAAAAACATCATCCGCGGCGAGGGACAGCACAAAAACATCAGGTCACCTGCAGGACAGCACAAAAGCCTCACAGCCTGCAGGACAGCACAAAAACTGCAGTCCATCCTGCAGGAGCAGCAGCAAAGACATCATGCACCTGGCAGGAGCAGCAGCATCTGAACATCTACCTGCAGGTATCTTCCCTAAACATCATCACCTGCCAGGGTCGGGCTGCAAAAGACATGACATCAGCCTGCAGGACAGCACATGAAAGCATGGCATCACCTGCAGGACACAGGCACAAACTGTGCGATCAGGCCGTGCAGGACAAGCACAGAAAACACATGTCCTGCGAGACCGCACAAATAAACATCATCACCTGCAGTGGTTACGGGGCACACAAAACGGTCCGGTCAGCCTGCAGACAGCACAAAAATCATCTTCACCTGCTGATGCAGGGACAAACACTGTGCATCATCGACGCTGCATGCAGCACAAAAACATCATGATCACCTAGCAGGAGCACACAAAAACAGCATCACCTGCATGACAGTGACACAAACATCATAATCACCTGGCAGGACAGCAACAAAAACCTCATATCACCTGGGCAGGAGCTAGCATCAAAACATTCATCACACCTGCTGGGACTCAGCAACATAAACTATCATCACGGCAGACCAAGCGAGCGAATACATCATCACCTGCAGGACAGGAGCGAAAACGCCGCATCACATGCAGGATCAGCGACAAAAACATCATCACTGCAGGGGGGGGTGAGGGGGGACGCCACAAAAACATCATCCCTGTCAGACAGGACAAAACAGGTCATGTCACCTGCAGGAACAGGGACAGAAAGTACATCCATCACCTGCAGGACAGACAAAAACATCAGCAACCGCAGGACACACGAAAAACAGTCAGTGCACGCTGCGAGTGGACATGCCGCTCCTAAAACATGTCATCCCCTTCAGGACAGCGACAAAGCACATCATCACCTGCAGGAGCAGCACCAAAACGTCATCACCTGCATGACAGCAACAAAACTCATAACCTTCCAGACAGCACCACAACATCATCACCTGCAGGACAGCCCAAAACATCATCACCTGCAGACAGCACAAAAACATCATCAACCTGCATGACGCACAAAACATCATCACCTGCAGGACAGCACAAAAACATCCCATCACCGCAGGACAGCACAAAACATCATCCACCGCAGACGCACAAAACATCATCCCTGCAGGAAAACAGCCAAAACATCAGCCCTGCAGGACAGGAAAAACTCTCACCTGCAGGACAGGAAAAAACCCATCACCTGCAGACAGCATCAAAAACTCATCACCTGCAGTACAGTCAAAAACATTCTTCCCTGCAGGACAGCACAAAAACATCATCCCCTCAGACAGACATAACATCATCATCACCTGCAGGACAGCACAACCTCATCACAACGCTGCAGGACCGCACAAACATCATCACCTGCATGGACAGGACACAACATCTCAACCTGCAGACAGGACAAAAACATTCATCAACCTTGCAGACAGGACAAAACAGTGCCAGTCGCCATAGAAGACACAAAGACATCAGTAACATAAAATATCACTAAAGTAACAAAAACAGAATCATCACCTAAAAGACCACACACAACGTCATCGTGACGACCTAAAAAGCCACTAAACGCATCACCTAGAAGACTACACAAAAACCTTGCAAGACAAAGCATCACACAGAGAAGAACCCAGAAAACACCACAAAATATCACTATCACCTCAAAGGCCACAAAAAGCCTCATCATCACCTGGCAGACCACACAAAACGTTGTCACCCCGTAGGGGAGCACACACCACCACTCCCATGGCATAAGTGAGGCAGTCACATAATAATACTGCACAATGGGGGTCATTTACTAAGTCCATCGCGTTTTTTTGTCGGTTTTCCCAAAAATTACCGATTTGCGCCGAATTGCCCCGGTTTTTTGGCACATGTGATCGGATTGTGACGCATCGGCGCCGGCATGCATGCGACGGAAATCTGGGGGCGTGGCCATCGGAAAACCCGGCGGATTCGGAAAAACCGCTGAATTTTTTTTTTAAAAGTGTCGCTTGACACACACTTACCTGCACCCAGGATAGGATGGTGAACTCCGGCGGACCTCAACGCAGCAGCGACTCCTGGGGGACATCGGGCGCACGGACCTTAGTGAATCCCGGCAGAACCCAAATCCTCGACGGAGAATGCGCCGCTGGATCGCAACTGGACCGGGTAAGTAAATCTGCCCCAGTGTGTCCCTGGTGGGAGATACATCAAGCCTTAGGGTCCGTGTGATCTCGATGCTAATGAGTAGGAACATTATCAGAGATCTCGGAGAAGCCAATTGTCTCCACCATCAATCTGGGAAGGTCGTCTCCAAGCAGCACAGTCTGACATTACATAGAAGACAACACAGGGTCAGTAAGAAGACAAATATAATCATCACACATCACATTGTACAAATACTGGCGGGGGGGGGGGGGGGGGGAAGCAATTACAATTCAATTGGGGGAAGTCATTTTATTGTCATACTTTAGGTAATAACAGATTACACAGCGCTGCACAGAGCTTGTCACATCAATCCCTGTCCCTAATGGGGCTCACAATCTAATCATCCTACCAGTATGTGTGGAGTGTGGGAGGAAACCGGAGGACCGGGAGGAAACCCACACAAATACTAGAGAGAACATACAAACTCTTTGCAGATGTTGGCCCAGATGGGACTTAACCCAGGACCCCAGCGCTTTAAGGCTGCAATGCTAACCACGGAGCCACCATGCTGCAAGGCTGTAGTGCTAACCACTGAGCCACTGTAATAAGGTGACATCACACCATGAATGGACCATGTAAATGTGGAGAGAGTGAAAGTAGCAGAAAGAGAACACCCCAAATGTTGTTCCTTAATATAAAGCTAAATTTGACTTTTTTTTTGTGTAAACTTTGCATTTGATTAGAAACTAAAATCCTTGAGCTGAAAGATGGCAGCTTCTCCAGGACCTCAATAGGCGCAGGGGTGAGAAAATGACCCGAAACCTCAGCAAATCATTAAAATAGAACGTTTATTAGATAAATTATGCAATCACAAACTGCGTTCTGGACTTTATGTCTAGGGAAGGAGAGCTGGACTTTACGTTTAAGGAAGGAGAGCTAGACTTTATGTCTAGGGAAGGAGAGCTGGACTTTACGTCTAGGGAAGGAGAGCTGGACTTTACGTCTAGGGAAGGAGAGCTGGACTTTACGTCTAGGGAAGGAGAGCTGGACTTTACGTCTAGGGAAGGAGAGCTGGACTTTATGTCTAGGGAAGGAGAGCTGGACTTTACGTCTAGGGAAGGAGAGCTGGACTTTACGTCTAGGGAAGGAGAGCTGGACTTTACGTCTAGGGAAGGAGAGCTGGACTTTACGTTTAAGGAAGAAGAGCTGGACTTTACGTCTAGGGAAGGAGAGCTGGACTTTCTCTTTCAATATGTACCAGGATGTCTCATTATTCGGGGGTTGGGTGTGACTGTAGATCACAATGGGTAAAGCGTTGGAGATATAACCCGTAGTTAAGGGAAAAGAAGATTGAATCCAGATTTTCCTGGAATTTCCTAGGCCCCTCCCCTTGACATTGCCATGTGCCCCTTGACCTCCATCACTTGGGAGCTGGGTTATTACATTGGGCTTCTTGAACCTCTCTCCAGATTTTTAGCAGGTCATCGGGGCCTATCCTGTGTACCACAAAGGCGCGCTGGTAGTCACAAGGGTTGTATCCAAGTCCAAAAACATGAAAGCGACTGTCATGGAGGAGGGTGAGATAAGAAGCCAAATGGGAAAGACGGGGAGCTCCAGGGAGGCGCGATACAGGAGCTTCACCGAGGCCCCGGGGAAGAGGAAGCCACCACCAGACAGGAAGTAGGGGTACACAGGATATGGGAACAAGGATTCGGAGACTTTGTATTTGGAGTAGTATAAGACGGCGGCGAGCGCCGTGTGGTCAGAGATGAAGCATGCTCCTTAATTTATTAGATCATGGAGGACGGTTTCACCAAAACATCATCATCACCTAGAAGACATCACAAAGACATTGTCATCACACAGAAGACCACACAGAATTTATCAAGAGCTGGAGCTGGATACACCACGTCATGCCTGGAGTAGACCTGCTACCACCTGCATCAGTAACCTCGCTGCCCACCTGGCATGGAGGTGCCATGGGGGGGGGAGTGGCAATCCTGGCTGTGAATAAGACGCGTTAACGAAGACATGAGATAATGCCTGCCCCTATTGCCTTTACTTAGTGTGAAAACCAAAACATGTCGTCACACCTGAACATGTAACATACTATTCATGCATCACCTGAAAGCCCACAAAAACTCACATGCACTCTCGCTGAAGGACCACAAAAACATCATCATCACCTAGATGGTCACACAAAAAAATCATCAAGTAAAAGACTTTACAAAAACATCATCATCACCTGGAAGACTAAAAAAAACATCACCTGGAAGTTCACTCAAATGTTATCATCATCTGGAAGACCACAAAAACATCATCATCACCTGGAAGATAACAAAAACATCATCATCACCTGGAAGATCACAAAAACATCATCATCAGCCTGTGAAGACGCCTCAAAACACATCATCAACCTGGAAGACCACAAAAACATCATCATCACCTCGAAGATCACAAAAACAGTGCATCACCACCTGAAGACCATAAAAAACATCATCTCCCTGGAAGACCACAAAAACAGTCATCCTCACCTGGAAGATCCAACAAAACAACATCATCATCACCCTAAGACCCCAGAGATAGGCGACAAAACATAAACATCAGTCACACTCTGGAAGACCGACAAAAACATCATCATCCCTCGCGGAAGACCACAAAAAACATCATCTATCACCTGGTAGGTACCACAAAACCATCATCAGTCACCTCGCGAATACACAAAAAACATCATCATCACTGGAAGCATAAAAAACACTCATCACTTGAGGACCACAAAACAACATCATCACCTGGGTCACCACAAACAGAAAATCAGTGCGACCTGGAAAGACCAAACAACATCATCCATCACCTGGAAGACCACAAAACATCATCGACACCCGGAAAGACCACAAAACATCATCATCACTGGAAGACCACAAAACATCATCATCCCGGAAGACGCACAAAAAACATCATCATCACCTGAAGACCACAAAAAACAATCATCATCAAACTCGAAATCACCCAAAAAACATCATCATCAACGAGACCATAAGAACATCCTCATCAACTGGAGACCACAAACAGCAGCATCACCTGAGGAAGACCACAAAAACATCATCATTCACTAGCCACAAAACGACCACATACAGTGGTAACAAAAATCATCAGTACCCCTGAAGGACTCAACAAAACATCATCATCACTCGGAAAGACTCAAAAAAAATCATCCATCACCGGAAGTTCACTTCAAAAAAATCATCATAATCCTGGAATAGACCACAAAAACATCATCATCACCTGGAAGATAACAAAAACATCATCATCACCTGGAAGACCACAAAAAACATCATCATCACCATCCGAAGACCTCAACAAAACATCATCTCACCGAAGGACCACAAAAACATCATCACCTCGAAGATCACAAAAACATATACACCTGAAACCAAAAATCTATCACCTGAGAAGACCACCAAAAACAATTCATCACTGATCACAAAACTTTCACGGAAGACCACAAAAACATCATCATCACCCTGAAGACCACAAAAACATCATCATCACCTGGAAGACCACAAAACAATCATCAATCATGAGAAGACCACAAAAACATCTATCACTTTAGAATCACAAAAACATCTAGGAAGACCATACAAATACATCATCATCACCTGGAAGACCACAAAAACAACATCATCCAACCGTAAGACACAAACACATCATCATCACTGGAGACCACAAAAACATACCAATCACACCTGGAAGGCCCACAAAAACATCATCATCACCGGAAGACCACAAATACATTCATTCATCACACTGAAGACCACAAAAACATCATCATCACCCGCCCCCATATCGGAAGACCACAAAACACATCATCATCACTGAAGACCACAAAAACATTCATCAATCACCTGGAAGCCACAAAACCACATCATCAACTGGAAGACCACAAAAAAACATCTCATCACTGGAAGACCACAAAAACATCACATCACCTGAAAAGACCACAAAAACTATCATCACCTCGGACGACTCACAAAAACAAATCATATCACACCTTGAAAGACCCAAAAAACATCATCATCACCCGTAAGACACAAAAACATATCATCATGAGACAAAAAATCACGTCACTGGAAGACCACAAAAAACATATATCATCGGTCCAAAAAACTTCTCACACTGGAAGACCACACAAACAACATCATTGTCAATACCTGAAAAGACCACAAAAAATCATCATCACCTGGAAAGACAAAAACATCATCATCACCTGGAAGATCACAAAAAAACATCATCATCACCTGGAAGACCACAAAAACCATCATCATCACCTGGAAGACCACAAAAAACATCATCATCACCCTGAAGACCACAAAAACACATGCATGGCCCAAAACATTTCAGCACGAGCAATCTCATTGAAGAACAATAATCACTGGAACCACAAAAACATACATCATCACCGTCGAAGTCACAAAAACATCATCATCACTCTGGAAGACCCATCAAAAAAAACATCATCACGGAAGACCACAAAATCTCATCACACTGGAGACCACAAAACTCACTCTCACCTGGAAACCAAACAACAAACATCACGGAAGACCAAAAAATCCTCCGGAGACCACAAAAACATCATCATCACCTGGAAGACCACAAAAACATCATCATCACCTGAGACCCAAAACACTCATCATCACCTGGAAGACCACAAAAACATCATCATCACCTGGAAGACCACAAAAACATCATCATCACCGGGAAGATCACAAAAAACATCATCATCACCTCTGAAGACACAAAAACATCATCATCACCTGGAAGACCAACAAAAACATCATAATCACCCTGAAGACCACAAAAACATCATCATCACCTGGAAGATCACACAAAAAAACATCATCACCTGGAAGACCACACAAACAACATCATCACCTGGACAGACCACAAAAAAACATCATCATCACCTGGAAGACCACAAAAACATCATCATCACCTGGAAGACACAAAAACATCATCATCACCTCAAGATCACAAAAAACATCATCATCACCTGGAAGACCATAAAAAACATCATCATCACCCTGAAGACACAAAAAAAATCATCATCACCTGAAGACCACAAAACTCATCATATCATTCACCTCGGAAGTACCACAAAAACATCATCATCACCTGGAAGACCGTCAACAAAACAACCATCTCACCTGGAAGACCACAAAAAAACATCATCATCACCTGAAGACCACAAAAAACACACCATCAACCTGGTAAGACCACAAACAAACACATCATCACCCGAAAGTGAAGATCACAAAACTCATCATCAACCTGGAAGACCACAAAACATCACAATCACACCTGAAGACACAAAAACTATCATCATCACCTGGAAGACCACAAAAAACATCATCATCACCTGAAGACCACAAAAACACATCATCTATCACCGGGTGAAGACATCAAAAACACATCCATCATTCACCTAAGACCACAAAAAAATCTCATCAACCTGGAGACCACAAAAAACATCATACTCGGAAGATCCAAAAAACACCAGCATCACACCTGGAAGACCACAAAAAACATAAATCATCACCTGGAAGACCACAAAAACAACATCATCACCTGGAAGACCACAAAAACATCATCATCACCCTGAAGACCACAAAAACAACATCATCACCTGGAAGACCACAAAAAAACATCAAGAACAAAAATACGAAGAATCCTCAACTCTCATCCTGGTAGAACACACAAAAAAACATTCATCATCACCTGGAAGAAAACCACAAAAAACAACTCATCAATCACCTGAAGAAAGTCTTCCACTAAAACCACAAACATCATCATCCCTGGAAGACCCACAAAAACAAAATCATCAACTGGAAAGACACCAAAAAACATCATTCCAAATCACCGGAAGACCAACAAAAACACATCCATGCACCTGGGAAGACCACAAAAACAACATATGGACTAAAATCATCATCACCGAAGACTCACAAAAACAACATTCATCAACCTGGAAAACCACAAAAAACACATATCATTCATCACCTGAAGACCACAAAAATCTTCATCATCACTGGGAAGACCACAAAAAAACTCATCCTCACTCAAAAGAAATCACACAAAACACAAATCATCATCCCAAGCCAAAAGTAACAAGACCTACACGGAAACACATACACCCGAAACAATCATAACAACGATCAGAATCAGATACAATTAACACTGGTAAGAACAACACAAAACAATGACCGGGAACATACAAACATCTGGAAGACCACCACCAAAACAACATCACATCACCTTGGAGATCCCACAACAACACCTCATCAACTCCGCAGTTAAAAACCCAAAAACAAACATCATCATCACCGAGAACAAAACTATCGCTACCTGGAAGACCACCAAAAAAACACATACCTGACACACATCAACAAATCATACCTGGAAGACCACAAAAACACAACATCAGAACACAAACAATCATCACCGAAGAACACAAAATCACACCCGGAAGACCACAAAAACAATCATCACGATCACAAAAACATATCTACCCGGCCCACAAAAACCAAACATACCATCATCACCTGAAGACCCCATCGGACAACACACGCTCATCATCACCTCAGACCAAACTCCATACATCACCTAACCAACAAAACATCATCATCAGCCTGAAAAGACCCAGCAAAAATCATCATTCACTGACACAACGCATATATACCGTGTGAAGACACAACAACCCATAACACAAGTCAAAAATTCATCATCACCTGGAAGACCCAAAAAACATTATCATCACCTGAACATAACCACAAAACACATTCATCAATGGAAGCCACCAAAAAACAAACATCATGGCACAAAAAAACACATCACCTGGAAGACACAAAATACAAACACATCAATCACCTTGAATACCACAAAACACCCATCATCATCACCATTAACCCACAAAAACAAATCATCATCCTCACCGGGAAGACCACAAACCGAGTCATGCCTTAACTCATCACCCGAACCGCAACTCAGTCCACCTGGTTATAGACCACAAAACACCATCCTCGTCACGCTGGAAGACCCTCAAAAAACACATCATCACCTGGAAGACCAAAACACATACAAAGACCACAACAATTCCATCACCTGGACCAGACCACAAAACAATCATCCCTGCGACCCAAACATTCATCACCTGGAACACAAAAAAAATATCATGGAGGACCACAAAAAACATCATCACTGGACACCTCACCACCTGGAAGACCACAATCACTACTGAACAAACACCTCATCAAGACCACAAACAACATTCACTGGAAGACCACCGTACAGGAAGCACAACAATCACATCACGAAACACAAACACATCATCACTGAAGCCACAAAACATCATGGAAGACCACAAAAAACATCATCCTCACCCTGGAGAACCTCAAAACATCATCATCACCTGAACGACCCCACCTAATGGAGTTAGTATAACAGATCACTCCGACCTCAGATGGAGACATCACACACTAGAATTATTTTCACAAAGGAGTTGGGGGGAAGCCAAGAGTGAGAAGCTAAGCGCCCCCTTCTGCTGGGGTAAGTAGCCGCCAGGTGCTGATCATCTAATGCCCCTGATGAATTGACCATCAGTAAGGCAAAAGTTCTGGCAGTTTGTCGGCCACTCGCTTGGTTCCCTTTACTAATGCCCCTGGAGACCACTTACCTTTGAATATGAAAGCCACCTGTGTAGGGTTGTCGTACAGCCACTCCAGGAAGCAGCGCTCCTTGAGGGACAAGTTGTGGTGTCCTTCGGTGAAGTCCCACAGTATGATGTCCCCGTATTCGTTCTTCTCCATCTTCACTATCTCCATGTGTTTGGCATCATCACTTACTGCCATGAGGAAGAGCGGCCACACTCGAAATCCCAGCACTTGACCATTTTTGGCCCATGTTGTCCTTAGTGCTGACCTCCTGCTGGATGATGCCGGGTGGGATTTGATGGCCATTAGCAGGAGTGGTGAGGTCCTTTCGATCTCCTGATGGGGGGTGTGGAGCAGGGAGCATTCATAGCTCTGAAGGTGAGGAAATTCTCTCTGGAACTGAGAGATGTTGAGGTGGTAAGTGAAGGCCTTGTGGTGGAGCGTCACTGACTTTCTAGCCGGTTTGCGACGTTCCGTCTGGATGACAGGTCTCCTGTCTGAAAGTTTTAGACTTATTTTGGCAAGTAGCAAGAGGACGGAGAAAGACAGAAGAACCTGAAACAAAATGACCATCCGGGTCCTCATGATATCTGCAAAAGAACACAAAAAAAGATCAGTAACACAACAACCAACACAAAGTCCTGCAGGTCCTAAGCAGCTCATTCACTGGTCTCCACATCAGATCCTCGCGACCATGGCAGCTTACAGCCTATGAGGATGAGAGGAGGACACAAGAGCTTAAAGTCTATGAGGATGAGGTGGGGGACACAAGAAGGATGAGGGGAGGACACAAGAGCTTACAGTCTATGAGGATGAGGGGGTGACAAGGTATTAGAGCTTGTACAGTATAATGGTCCAACCATTGTTTATAAGGGAATAGAATAAAATAATTTAATAAATAATGATGCTGCTGCTTGAATCGGCTGCATCTTATATTCGAAGTCCAAAGTTGATGGGACTGCAGAGAAGCCTGGAGCTTGGTGTATGTCTGGTGTTTGCCGGGAGGACATAAGACGGCTTAGTAAATTGCGAGTTGGAATTTAATGCGGTTAGCGAGTGTGAAAGATCTGCCTAAAGAGATGAGATATAGGAGCATGTTTGAAACTTTGGAGGTTTGGTATTAGTCCATGGAAGGGCATTCTAGATAATTGGTGCAGCTCTGGAGAAGTCTGGAGACGTGCAGGTGAGAGAAGAGACTGAGATGAGAGAAGAGATAGGGAGGTGCAGCATTGTGCAGAGCTTTGTGGATGAGGGTTATTTTTTTATACTGTATTCAGAAGGAGACGGCCAGCCAGTGCAGTGATTGGCACAGACTGGGGGCATCCATGTAGCGTGTGGTCTGAAAGGCGAGTCTGGCTGATGCATTAAGAATGGATTTTAGAGGAGAAAGTTTAGTGAGTGGAAGATTATTAGTAGGGACTTCCAGGAGTCTGGACGAGCGCGGGCTCACATGGAGAAGCACAACTTACCAGCAGAACTGGTCTCAGATCTCATACAATGTGTGCTCACCCACAACTATTTCTCATTCGGAGAGGACCTGTACCTACAGTGTATGGGAACATCAATGGGGTCAAGGTGTGCATCACAGTGCGCCAATCTTTTTATGGCTGAACTGGAAGGGGCTGATTTATCCACATGCACCACAAACCCCATGATCTACATCCGTTATATTGATGATATTCTGATTATCTGGATGGCAGGTGAGAAGGTCCTAATTCAATTCCATGAGGGCTACAACAACTTTCACCCCACCATCAGTCCGACCCAAAGCTATTCAGATAAGGAGATGCACAGACAGAACGACTTACCTGAGAAATAACAGCGTCCACCCCAAACATACCACACAATCTATGACATACAGCCAGGCCATACGCTACAACCGGATCTGCTCAGACAAGACAGACCTGGAGAAACACCTCCTGGAGCTCAGGTCTGGATTTCTCCAGTTACAGACCAGAAGTGACAGATGACCAAATAGGTAAAGCAGCCGCCATCAACAGAAACCATTTACTCACATATAAGGAGACCCCGCAGGAGGCCAGAGTGCCCCTAGAAGTCACTTACAGCCACAACTGGAGATCCAACATCACATTGCCAAGGAACTCCAACCGATTCTGCTTAAAGATACAAGACTAAAAGAAATATTTCCAGTCCCTCCTCTCCTGTCCTTCCGCAATCACCAAACCTGAAACAACTGGTTGTCCGGAGCCCTGAGGCCTCCATCAGAAAATGTCCCTTCACCTGCCTGCAAGGCAGGTGTAACATGCGCCAGCACATTCCCATGGGTGATCGGGTACCTCAATCACTGCAGGTACATGAGATCCAGGGGACCTCCTCCTGCAGGTACATAAGATCCAGGGGACCTTCTCCTGCAGGTACATAAGATCCAGGGGACCTCCTCCTGCAGGTACATAAGATCCAGGGGACCTTCTCCTGCAGGTACATAAGATCCAGGGGACCCTCATCCGCAGGCATACATAAGATCAGGGGACCTTCCTGCAGGAACATTAAGATCACAGGGGACCTTCTCCTGCAGGTAACATAAGACCAAGGGGACCTTCTCCTGCAGGTTAAACATAAGATCCAGGGACTCCTCTGCGACTGATCAGGGAATACCTCGTAGCATAAGATTCCAGGGGGAACCTTCACTCTTGCACGGTCTATCGTATCCACGGGGACCTTTCTCCATGCAGGTACATAGAAGATCCAGGGACTCTCGAGGGACGTCCGAGACCTATCCCCGCAGGTAATAAGATCCAGGGAACGTCTCCTGCAGGCACTAAGGCAGGCTTCGACATTAATGACAGGGGACCTTTCTCTGCAGGTACATAAGATCCAGGGGACCTCTCTCCTGCAGGTACATAAGATCCAGGGGACCTTTCCTGCAGGTACATAAGATCCAGGGACCTTCTCCTGAAGGTACATAAGATCCAGGGACCTCCTCCTATGCAAGGTAACAGAGATCCAGGGGACCTTCCTGCAGGACATAAGACCAGGGGGACCTTCCCTGCAGGATGATCGGGCTCATCGCGCAGAACATAAGATCCGAGGGCGCGGGACCTTCTCACTGCAGGTACATTAACGATCCAGGGGACCTAATCCTGCTAAGGTACATAAGATCCCGGGGACCTCCTCCTGCAGGTACGCATAAGATCCAGGGGGACCTCCTCTCTGCAGGTGAAATAAGATCCAAGGGACCTCCTCCTGCCAGTGGTACATAAGATCAGGGGACCTCTCATGCAAGGTACATTAGAGACCAACGGGGACCTTCTCGCTTGCAGGTACAGCTAAGATCCAAGGGGATACATCCTCCTGCAGGACATAGACCAGGGGACCTCACTCATGCAGGTACATAGATCCTAGGGACCTACAGCGGGACATCCGACCAGGAACCTTGCAGGCGACATAGAAGATCCAGGGGACTCCTGTGCAGGTACTAAGCCAGGCTATCATAGCATAAGATCCAGGGCTTCTCGCAGGATACTGTGGGCTTCTTTCCGCAAGGTAAATAAGATTCCAGGGGACCTTCTCCTGCTCATAGACAGGGATCTGAGGTACATAAGATCCAGGGGACCTCCTCCTGCAGGTACATAGAATCCAGAGGGACTCCAATCCTGCAGGTACAATAATCCAGGGGACCTCCCCTGCAGGGGTACATAAGATCCAGGGGACCTCTCCTGCAGGTACATAAGATCCAGGGGACCTGCTCCGTGAAGGTACAAAGATCCCGGGGACCTTTCCATGAGGTACATAAGATCCAGGGGAACCCTCCTGCAGGTACATGACAAAGGTACAGGGGACCATTCATCCTGCAGGAATAAGAAGATCAAGGGGACCTTCATCCACGCTAGGTACATAATAGCCATTGGGGACCTTCCTGCAGGTACATAAGATAAGGGTGACAAGTGGGGCAGGAGGAGGAGAGCAGGAGTTGTAGTGGTGGGGGCAGGAGGAAGGAGAGCAGGAGGTGTAGGGTGGTGGGGCAGGAGGAGGAGAGCCGGAGGTGTTTGTAGTGGTGGTGGGGCAGGAGGAGGAGAGCAGGAGGTTTGTAGTGGTGGTGGGGCAGGAGGAGGAGAGCGGAGGTGTAGTGGTGGGGCAGGAGGAGGAGAGAAGGAGCAGTAGTGGTGGTGGAGGGGGAGAGGAGAGAGGGGAGTGTCTGTAGTGGTGTTGGGCAGGAGGAGGGGAGAGCAGGAGGTGTGTAGTTGTGGTGGGGCAAGGAGGAGGAGAGCCAGGGAGGTTTTTAGTGGTGGGGCAGGGGGACGGAGTGCAGGAGCGTAGTGGTGGGTGGGGCAGGGAGGAGGAGAGCAGGAGCCAGTCGTGAGTAGTAAAGTAGTAGTGGTGGTTGGAGGGGGGGGGAGTTTTATTTTTTTATCGAGCAAGCGACCTGTGTAGTGGTGGTGGGCCAGGAGGAGTGAGAGCAGGAAGGTTTTTGTAGTGGTGGTGGGGCCAGGAGGTTTCACCCTTTTGCGATTTTTTTTGATTCACGTTCTACTTGGACGGCTTTCGGTGTTTCTTTTTGGTTAGTCCGGTTCCTTGCAGGTGCCCAGGAGGAGCTGATGTAGCAAGGACCTGGGTGTGGTGTAGTGGGTTGGTGGGGCGGCAGGAGGAGGGAGAAGGGGAGGTTTTAGTGGTGGGGCAGGAGGAGGAGCTTGAAGGATTGGTGTGTGGGGGGGGACTAGGAGGAGGAGAGCAGGAGGTGTAGTGGTGGGGCCATTGCGCCTTTCGCCTTTGCGCCAGGTAGCCCGCCTTTTAGATTGCAGTTTGATGTGCTGTGTTCAGTGTGTGGTGGGGCAGGAGGGAGGACGTATTTTTTCCATCGCGCAGGAGGTTTTGTACGTTTTTCTTTTCTTTTTCCGGCGCGGGCCGCGCATTGTTCGACCTGTTGGTCATGGACGGTGTTAGTGTTTTTGTGTTTGGTCCTTTTTTTGGGAAGGAGGCGCGAGAGGAGCACCGCGATCGGTGTAGTGGTGGCAGGAGAGCGAGAGTCAGGCCCCCAGGTGTAGTGGTGGTGGGGCCCAGAGGAGGGAAGCAGCGTTTTTCCGGCCTGTTGTAGTGGTGGTGGGGCAGGAGGAGGAGAGCATGTATTCTGCGCTTTTCTCCCTTGTAGCTGTTGGTGTCCCGTGGTTTGCGCAGGTGTGTTTCTGTCGACGGAGGAGGAGAGCAGGAGTTCCTTTTTGTATGTCGGTGGGGCCAGTTGAGGAGGGAGTAGCAGGAGGTTTAGTGGTGTGGGCCAGGAGGAGGAGTCTCAGGAGGAGGAGAGGAGGGAGGTGTATTTGGTTGGGTTTGTGGTCAGGAGGGAGGAGAGAGCAGGTTTAGGTTAGTGGGTGGTTTTCGGCAGGAGGAGGAGAGCAGGAGGTTGTATTTGGTGGTTGGTTTTGGCAGTGATCGATGGAGATAAGGATGGTGAAGTGGTGGGGGAGGGGGAATTTTTTTTGAGAAAGAGAGCAGGAGGTTTTGGTTGTAGTGGGGATGGGGAAGGAGGAGGAGAACAGGAGGTTGTTGTAGTTCCCCTTTGGTGGGCAGGATTGTAGTGGTTGGTGGGGCAGGAGGAGGAGAGGAATGGAGTTTGTCGTGGTGGTGCTCAGGGAGGAGGAGAGCAGGAGGTGTAGTGGTGGGGGAGGGGGAGGAGAGCAGGAGGTGTTAGTGTGGGGGGGCAGGAGGAGGAGAGCAGGAGGTGTAGTTCTGACAGAAGGATTTTCCGGTCAACTCGATCCCAAGGGTCACACACATAACGGTGCTTCTGATGCGCTCCCTCGCGGGTTGTAGGATTGGGTGCTGACCTGACAAATGCCAGACCCGGTTATTTCCAGGGGCTGCGCGCATTGTTCCCCCTCTTTTTGTCTGTTGGCGCTTGGTCTCCGCGGGTCCTGGGGCCGGCCGCGGCGCATACCTGTCCCTGGGACTCCCCTCACTATGTCCCTCGATGTATCGAGGTGAATGTTGGCGGGCCGGCCGTTGTACTTGTAGCGGGACATTTCCATCATGAAGAACTACTTCCCAGTATCACAGCCAGCTCACACTAGTGTGTGACACATCTGTATTTACGATACCTATTTTGTGTTCTCGCGGGGCTTTTGGACATGATTTTTTTTATTTTGGGGCCACTGCGTCTGATGATGACCTTTGACCTCCTATATGATGTCACCTCGTGCAATATATCGGGTAGAATGTGTTATTGGATCATATATATATGTCACGATGGTATCCACTGGTTTTTATCCCGCCGGAGTGACGTACTGGTGACACCTGCTCCATGCACTGGTATATAAAGATTGGTTATTGCTGTTGATTGGTTAAGAGATAGAACTAATATATTTGGTTTCTTCGCAATTCCCAGATACCAGTCTGTCCTGAATGACCTGGAACAACTGGACAGAGACACACAAGAGACTCTATATACCCTGTATGGATATAATGTTACAGGGGTTCAAGGAAGGGTCCCTGCAAGTAGGAGAAGACGTGAAGCTGAGGAACCTATTCCTTTCCCTCTGGAGAGGATTCCTACTGGAGAAGGTCCACATAGAAACGTCCGCAGCGTGGACACAAGTGAAAGTGATGACATAGAGGTTAAAAGACGAGAATGGAACTTCGGTTTTAAGCTTGTAAGTCAATAAAGGAAAATTTATATGGAAAAATATATATATATATATATAAAAGACACAAAAAAGCTGAAAATGATCTCACCTCTCATGGTTCCTCTCTAAATCTGCTGTGTTACTGAAGGGCTTAGAGATCTCTGCCGCTGTGTGATTGATTTAGTGGGTCTGAATTAATTTGGGGTTTTTGTCTGATTCATTGTGACGTCTGAATTCATTTATCCAATGTCCTGGGTGCCCCGGCGACCCACATCTCAGGTCGCAGGCCCATCCGTGTGCCTCTGTGTGCCCCTCTGTGCCAGTTGCAGCCTCACTTACCTCTAAGCGCTCCAGCGGCTCGGCACGTGCATCCCGGCCTCCTAGGGCCCCCTTTGGGGGCCAAGATTCGGGTATAAATTATTATTGGATCCTTATGTGAAGTCAGATTTAATTTTGAGGCCTGGTTTCTGGTTCGATTATTGTTGGGGTCTAGTGTGAAGTCTGTATTGCCATTGGGATTTTGTCTGTGGCCTTGGATTAGAGCCTGAATCCATTACTGTTTGTGTGTTGGATCTTGGTGACTGTGCTCTGTATACGCATAAAATGTTGTCTTTAAAAGACCACCTCTATGTAACCAGGTTCCACACTAATGGAAGAACAAATCCCTAGTCATAGTTACAAAGAATCACTAGATGAAGAATACTGATACTTTTTGCCATAGTCTTATTCCTGCTCCGTTTGCTCCACAGTGTAACGAGACAGGAGGAGACTGTTTCTACAAGACCTACAGCTCGGGGGTAGACGCCATCAGAGAATGGTATCGTTTCCGTTACATTAATATTCTGGCTAGAGTGCCCAAGTTTGGAGACATCAGTGAGGAACAACTGGAGAACTTCATATTTGCCTGCAGATTCAATGAGGAGCATTGCCTGACCGATGGGTAAGGACATCAGCAACCAACAGAAATGTCATATAACTATAGAGACTAAGGGGGACATAATCACAGGGGGCTCACGTTCACCTATTTTTGCGCCTGGTTTGTTCTTTTTTTTGGCTTGTGATCTATGATGTATCCAGTTCTGCCTTAGTAAATGCTCTTTGGAATCGTCTCATGTCCGATTCATTTGCGCCAAATTTGTCTCTAATTTTTACCCTACAAAGAAAATCTCATTTGAGACAAATAATGGAACGAGATTCAAAAAATATGACAGAACGTTCAGGGCTTCATTTTTACACAAAACAGTCTCATTGTGATGCAAATGCAGGGACCAATGAGTCTTTGCCTTGTTATTATAATGTACAGTAAATGGAGACTGATAATATTCTCCGATCTGTACAATAAGACAATAATCACTCCCAGAGATGATCCCATAGACAATGATGAAGTCCTTACTGGAGACATTTTACATTTTAAAACTGAGCAGAAGGATTTTCCATGTTGCATAGAGGGAATTTTTCATTTGGCAAACGAAAACCTTTGTTTTTAGTAATGAAAAGTGAAGTTTTTTGGAAGTGCAGCTGCTCAGAGTAGGGGGATTTGTGCGCCTTTTTTGTGTCTTTTTAGGCGCAAATTTGTGATTAGCATTAGCATTATTATTATTTTATAAGTTGATCTTAGAAGGAAGGACGCCATGGATAACAAATACAGGTAGATTATCACAGTGATGTAGCTTCTCGGGCTGTTACACTGTCTGAGATTACAGCAGGCAGAGGGATAGAGGGATCAGGAGGAAGGGGTAGACAGTGTAACAGCTTGTGAAGCTACAGCACAGAAGGCAATGGTTACACTCCCTTTTGGCTCATTAGGAAGGAGGCCATGGATAACACATATAAGAAGATCCTTATGGACTTTATCCCAATTTACTATAAAGTAGGTGGCTCCAGGCAGTCTTTCCCAGCCCAGGTCAGACCATTTGCTAGTGAAGAAACAAATAAGTACATTTTGAGATGAATCTACCCCAAAACTATTCAAATTAGATGTCTACACTAAGATGCTAAAGCTTTGAGAAGCGCAGGGAAGAATACACCTAAAATCAATGGAATAATGGATATTAAATGATGAGTTAGGGTTAGGTGGTGAACCTATGGCACCCAGAGGGACACCCCCAGCAGGTCAGATTTATCACTGCACCACCAGCCAGGTAGGTAGGTGATGCTGCTGCATGCTGGGAAGCTCTGCCCCTATACATGCAGCACCCCCCAGTGGCAGAGCAGGGTTATTACTACCACAGGTCCTCTCAGGGATCCTGCAGTTTCCCAGGTCTCCGGGTCATCCAAAGGACCATGATTGTAGGAGAGCAAATATTCCAGAGTCATCTGGAGCATCCACCCCAGACAGAAGCTCCAGAGAGGCAGCCGCTCCTCCCCAGGCTCCGCTAGAGCAGAAAATGGGCGAAGATGAAAGACAGACCCAAGAAATGGGGGAGGGTGAGACTTGACCTGGACCTCCAGATGTACTATGATACTGTCCTCTTCTGTGTAAGCGAGCTGTATATACATATCAATTGTGTGTATTGTGTATCTGTGATTGTTCTCATTGTATGTAGGGTTAGTTATATATATACTGTTCAATGTGCAAATGTCTTCCCTGTTTGCACATAGACGTGTGTATTGTGTGTCTATACACCTATTTATTGTACATATGTATGGATATGTATATACATGTAATAAATATCACTGTATGGGGGTAATAGCAATAACTGTATGGCAGTACATACATTGCAGGCTGCTGTACTTACTATAGGGGAAACCTGCAGATAAATGTCCATGGTTTTGGAAAGAGATGGCGAGTAACGTCATATTCCGCTATAGCCACATGACAACATATACATGAATATCAGCTGCCGCCTCATAACAGTAAAAGAAATAGTTTATAATATGAATAAGTAAGATTATTATTTTTTTACTTCTGACCAGGAATTACTCACACTTTCACCATCCAATCTACGGAAACTGCTACACATTTAACCACAATCGTTCAGAGAGTGAAACCTGGAACTCATCTATGCCTGGAATCAAAAATGGTTTGTCAAAATTCAATCTATAGAACTAAAAAAATATGAGTATAGTAATCCCACTCACATTGTACAAGAATGTAACTGCTATAATACTGCCCCCTATGTACAGGAATATAACTACTATAATACTGCCCCCTATGTAGTAAAAGAATATTAACTACTATAATACTGCCCCTATACAGGAATATAACTACTATAATACTGCCCCTAGTACAGGAATAAATACTATAATACTGCCCCCTATGTACGGGATATAACTACTATAATACTGCCCCCTATGTACAGTATAACTACTATAATACTGCCCCCTATGTACAGAATATAACTACTATAAACTGGCCCCTATGTGTACCAAGAATATAAACTACTATAATACTGCCCCCTATGTACAGGAATATAACTACTATAATACTGCCCCCTATGTACAGGAAATATAACTACTATATACTGCCCCCTATGGTACAGAATATAACTACTATAATACTGCCCCCTATGTACAGGAATATAACTACTAATAATACTGCCCCCTATGTACAAGAATATAACTACTATAATACTGCCCCTAAGTTACCAGGAATTAAACTACTATAATACTGCCCCCCTATGTAAGGAATATAACTACTATAAACTGCCCCCTATGTACAGGATATAACTACTATAATACTGCCCCCTATGTACAGGATATAACTACATAATACTGCCCCCATGTACAGGAATATAACTACTATAATACTGCCCCCTATGTACAGGATAAATACTACTATAATACTGCCCCTATGTACAAGAATATAACTACTCTAATACTGCCCCCTAGTACAGAATATAACTACTATAACTGCCCCCTATGTACAAGAATATAAACTATAATACTGCCCCTATGTACAGAATATAACTAATATAATACTGCCCCTATGTACGAAATAACTATATACTGCCCCCTATGTAAGAATATAACTACTATAATACTGCCCCCTATGTACAGGAATATAACTACTATAATACTGCCCCCTATGTACAGGATATAACACTATAATACTGCCCCCTATGTACAGGAATATAACTACTATAATACTGCCCCTATGTACAAGAATAACTACTATAATACTCCCTAGTACAAGAATATAACTACTATAATACTGCCCCCTATGTACAGGATATAACTACTATAATACTGCCCCCTATGTACAGGAATATAAATACTAAAATACTGCCCCTATGTACGGAATATAACTACTTAATACTGCCTATGTACAGGAATATAACTACTATAATACTGCCCCCTATGTACAGAATATAACTACTATAATACTGCCCCCTATGTACAAGAGATATAACTACTATAATACTGCCCCCTAGTAAGGAATATAACCACTATCATTACTGCCCCCTATGTACAGGAATATAATACAATAATGCCCCCTATGTACAGGATAAACTAATAATACTGCCCCCTATGTACAGGAATATAACTACTATAATACTGCACCCTATGTACAGGAATATAACTACTATAATACTGCCCCCTTGTACAGGAATAATAACTACTATAATACTGCCCCCTATGTACAAATAAACAATATATACTGCCCCCTATGTACAAGAATATAACTACTATAATACTGCCCCCTATGTACAGGAATAAACTACATAATACTCACCCCTATGTACAGGAATTATAACTACTATTAATACTCCCCCTATGGTACAGGAAATATAACTACTATAATACTGCCCCCTTGTACAGGAAAAACTACTATAACGCCCCCATGTACAGGAATAAAAACTACTATACTACTGTCCCCTATGTACAAGAAATAACTACTATAATACTGCCCCTATGTACAGGAAATAACTACTATAATACTGCCCCTATGTACAGAATATAACTACTAAATACTGCCCCCTATGTACAGGAAATAAAACTACATAATATACTCCTATGTACAGAATATAACTACTATAATACTGCCCCTATGTACAGGAAATAACTACTAAATACTGCCCCCCTGATGTACAGGAATATAACTACTATAATACTGCCCCTATGTACAGGAATAAACTATAATATGCCCCAGTACAGGAATATAACTACGATCATACGCCCCCTATGTACAAGAATATAATACTATATACTGCCCCCTATGTACAGGAAATAACTCACTAATACTGCCCCTATGTACAGGAATAACTACTATAATACTGCCCTAGGTACAGGTGAATATAACTACATAATACTGCCCTATGTACACGGGATTATAACTACTATAATACTGCCCCTATGTACAAGAATATAAACTACTATAATACTGCCCCCTAGACAAGAATTAACTACTATAATACTGCCCCTATGTACGAATATAATACTATAATTACTGCCCCTAGTACAGGAATATATACTATAATACTGCCCCCTATGTACAGGATATATTTACTATAATCTGCCCCCTATGTACAGGAATATAACTACTATAATACTGCCCCTATGTACAGGAAAATTACTATAATACTGCCCCTATGTACAAGGAATATAACTAATATACTACCTGCCCCCTATGTACAGGAATATAACTCTAGAATACTGCCCCCCTATGTACAGAATATAACTACTATAATACTGGCCCCCTATGTACAGGAATAATTACTTATAATACTGCTCCCTATGTACAGAATTAAATACTAAATACTGATCCTATGTACAAGAATATAACTACTATTAATAGGCCCCCTATGTACAGGAATATAATCTACTATATACTGCCCTATGTACAAGAATATAACTACTCTATACTGCTCCCTATGTATCAGGAATATAACTATATATAGCCCCCTATGTACAAGAATATAACATACTATAATACTCTTCCTAGGTACAGGAATTAATACATAATAATGCTCGGACATGTACAGAACTATAACTACTATAATACTGCTACGATGTACACGGGAATATAACTCATATAATACGCCCCTAGTAGAAGGAGTATATAACTACTTATAATTACGCCCCCTATGTCCAGGGAAATATTATTATATACTTCCCCTATGTACAAGAATA
This sequence comes from Engystomops pustulosus, assembly GCA_019512145.1. Taxonomy (NCBI): domain Eukaryota; kingdom Metazoa; phylum Chordata; class Amphibia; order Anura; family Leptodactylidae; genus Engystomops; species Engystomops pustulosus. The sequence goes on along the minus strand of WNYA01001707.1, from coordinate 26,161 downwards.
TAACGAATATGCTCCTATGTACAAACCCCCCCCAAAAAACAAACCAAAAAAAAAACAAAAAGAACTATATATAGTAGTTATATTCCTGTACACATAGGGCCATATTACTAGTAGTTATATCTGAACATAGGGGGGGCGTAGTTTATAAATTAGTTATATTCTTACATAGGGGGCAATAATTATAGTCGTTATATTTTTCTTGTACAATAGGCGCAGTATTATAGTATTATATTCTTGTACAAGGGGGCAGTTTAGTATAGTAGTATAATTCCTGTACATAGGGGGCAGTATTATAGTAGATTATATTCACTGTACATAGGGAGCAGTATTATAGTAGTTTACTATCTCTGTACATAGGGGGGCTATAGATTATAATCCCTGTAGCATGGTGCATATCTATTAGTATATTCTGTACTGGGGGCAGTATTATGAGTAGTTACTATTCATGGTACCATAGGGGGCCGAGTATTATAGTAGTTATATATTCCTGTACATAGGGGCAGGTCAATTATAGTAGTTATATTCTTCTACATAGGCGGGCAGTATTTAGGAGTATTATTCTTGTAATAGTGGGGCAGTATTATAGTAGTTATGAATTCCTGTAAGGCTATATAGTGTTTCCTGCATGGGCAGTATTATAGTAGTTATATTCGCTTGTACTAGGGGGCAGTATTATAGGAGTTATTTTCGTACATAGGGGTGGCAAGTTAATTTATTTGGTTTATCTTTATTCTGTACAAGGGGCGTGATGCAATCCTAGGGTATTATAGAGTATTTCGTATAGGGCATTTATAGTAGTTTTATATTCGTGTACATAGGGGGCAGTATTAGAGTAGTTTTATTCCTCACATAGGGGCAGTATTATAGTTAGGGATTTATATTTACGGTACATAGGGGGCAGTATTCTAGTTAGTTATATTCCTGTACTAGGGGGCAGTTTATAGAGTTAATTCTTGTACATAGGGGCAGTATTTATAGGTAGTTATATTCATGTACATAGGGGGCAGTTTATAGTAAGTTATATTCCTGTCCATAGGGGGCAGAGTTTAGAGTAGTGATATACTGTACCTTAGGGGGCAGTATTATAGTAGTTATATTTTGTACATCGGGGGCAGTATTATAATAGTACTTCTTGTACATAGGGGCAGTATTATAGTACTTATATTCCTGTACATAGGGAGCAGTATTATAGTAGTTATATTCCTGTACATAGGGGGCAGTATTATAGTAGTTATATTCCTTTATATAGGGGGCAATTTTTATTAGTAAAAACAAACAAAATACATTATACATTCTTATCAGAATTAACTAAAAATCATACATCAAAATAAATTACATTTATTATAACTTAAATGTCCATCACTGGTTTAAGGGAAAAAAAACAAACAAAAAAAAACTGAAATAAACAGAATTACACGATGCATCAGTATAGACATAAATTCCTCCATAACTTCCTATTCCCATCACTTTTCCCAATCTCTATGGATCGGATCCACCTGAGCTCAGACATGATGAGTGTGACTGCGGTCATGTGCTGGAAGGTCTCGCTGTGGATGGAGACTCGGGTCCTGTTGTGCCAGTGGTAATACTTTATGATGGTGATAATGAGGTACATGGTCCCCCGGTCAATGTCCATTATATGTGATGTTACCCCATAGATTATATCTGGGTATTTAAGAGACTGTAGACGTGGTATATTCAGCCTGCGGGACACCTCCTGCCATATCTGCCTCCCTCCCTGGCACTCGGTGGTAAAGTGCTCCATAGTCTCCTCTTGGTGACATCCTAAGGGGCACAAACGGTTAGAGAGTCAGGAATTTTAAATTTCCTCTGACAAAAAGCCTCCCATGCAGAGACAACCAGGCGATGTCAAAGAATTTGGCGGGAAGCCTTGGTCCATTAAAGAACCTGAGACTCTCCCGCAGGGTGGCCGTCGTGCAGTCCCTCAGAGCTGGCTGTAACGAATAAAAGGTCCTACAGATATTAGTGTACAGCTCCTTCCTGGTCTTACTCTCTAAAAATGTCTTGTCTAGCCTCCACTTTTTCAAACACCTAAGACCATACTCCAGATACTGGGGGAGGAAGCCAGGAGTCCATCGGCCCCTCTTGAGACTGCCGCCTCGCACCCAAGACTCTGCAAAAGGCAATATCCAGTCCCTGACACTACTTACCCACAGGAGACCATCATTTGAGTCCAGGCAACCAAAATTGACTTTCAGAAACATGGAGTCAAAAAATACCCTTGGATTTAACATATCCAGTCCACCCTCTCTCCTCCGTAGGTAGGTGATCCCTCTTTTTACTGGGTTCATCCTGTTTCCCCATAAAAGCTGGAAGAACAGGCTAAAGAGCCGAGCGGAGAAAGATTCTGGCAAAGGAAAGACGACAGAGACGTAGAGGAAGACAGGGACCAGGTAAGTCTTCATCAGAGTAACCCTTTCTCTATAGGTCAGCCTCCAGTTCTTCCATCGCTGAACCTTTGCATTTGCGGCTTCCAACTTCTCCTCCCAATTTAGTTTGGCATTATCTTCCCTCCCAAATTTCACCCCAAGGATCTTAATATGGGTGGAGGCCTTGGCGAACTGTGGCAGATCAAAGCCAGGAGCAGTGTCCAATGTCCAGAAAGCTTGACTCTTCTCTAGCTTGACCAGAGACCCGGAGGCCTCTGAGTAACTTCTGATTGCTGCAGACAATATCTCCACCTCACGAGGTTCAGATATCATCACAGTCACATCATCCGCGTAGGCGACTACCTTCAAAGGCAAGCAATGGGGGACCGGCACCCCCTGAAAATCACACCGCTGCAGTGATCGCAGAAACAAGTCTATGGCAAACACATACAGCAGTGGACTCAGGGGGCAGCCCTGTCGCACCCCCGCCTCTACTTCAAAAGTGTCCCCCTGCCAACCATTGATCAGAGGAAAGCTCTTCGCCTCTCTATACAAAGTTCTTAGCCAATCTATAAATTGTCCCGGAATAACGTACTTTGACAAAGTGGCCCATAGGATCTGGTGCCTTCTTCAGATGTAACTTATCAATGGCCTCTTTAACCTCCTCCTCTGTTATTTCTGCTGTCAAAGGAGAAAAATCCAAATCTTTAGTGTCAGGGCCTGGAGTTGCCTCCAAGAATTGAGCCATTTTCTCTTTATCCAAAACCTTCTTCTGAAATAACTCAGCATAGTAGGATCTCACCACCCCCAGGATACCCTCCCGAGATTCCTGTAAAACTCCCTGGGAGTCAGTGAGACCTGTGATCGATTTCTTGGCCACACGTTCCCGGCAATTTTCATACGGATCGAGTCCCGTAATCTCTTTCTATTACCAGGGACGTGTAGCGGCTGTACTGATACTGCTTTATCTCAGATTTCAGTCGGTCAATCTTTTGTTTGTCCCCCCCTCCCGCCGAATACAGTGACTCCAATTCTCTCCGCAGCTTGAGATACTGGCTGTACTTACTCTTACCCTTCTTCACTGACAGTCTCTTCAAGAGGGACCTGATCTCCTCCTTGACATCCTCCCACCAGTCAGATATGTTGTCATAAAAGTCCTGTCTCTGGAGCTGGTCCTGAAAAAGGGAGTGAACACAATTCTGGACATAGAAATCATCCAGGATGCTGGAATTGAGCCTCCATAACCCCCGACCAATATCACAGTGGTTAGAGGCTCCCATACAAAACAATAAGGCCAGGTGATCAGAATATGGGACAACTCTCTCGCTCATCCCACTTACAGTCTCAGAGGGACTCACAAAAGCCATATCAATCCTGCTATGTCTGTCAGCACAGGAGTAGGTGTCCTACCATCCAGGGTGAATACATCACATAAATTGGCCTGTGATATGATGTTGCGTAGGAGTTTGGAGTCTCTGACCACTGCTCTGCCCTTGGACCTGTCACCCGATGTCATGGTAATATTAAAGTCGCCCACCATTATCACAGGGATCGAGGTAAATAGATATTGTTTTACCTCATTGAATAGCTGGATTCTCTCTGTCACTGTCTGTGGGCCATAGATGTTGATCAGCCGGAGCCGCCTACCATGGATGGTCACCTCTAGCACCAGGCACCTCCCCATAGCGACCTCCGTCAGCCTGTGCACCGTCACGTCTGTGGTGTTAAACAGTATGGCGACCCCGGCGTACGGCTCCACAGCCAGTGACCAGTAAGAAGGACCAGACCGCCACTCACGCTCAGCCTCACGGAGATGCCCTAAGGTGGTCAGACGGGTCTCCTGCAGAAAGATGACATCAGCGCCCAGATATCTCAGGTGGTCATACACGGCGTGTCTGGTCCTTCTTACTTTAATGCTGTTGACGTTGCTAGAAGCAACTTTTAGAGAGAACCCAGCCATTACAACGAGAAAAAGCAGAGCAGCGACCCCCATCATCATGAGTCAGAGTCAAAGTCCTTCTGTCTACAACCTGTCTCCATGTCTGAATCCTCAGCAGTATCCACAGGAGGGGGCTTCTTCTTAGTTGGGGGGTCCCCTATGTCCACCTCACACTCATTATCAACACGTTTAAGCTCTCGCTCATAATCCCCAACTGACTCAGAGCATCAAACCTGTTGGAGAGGACCATGACCCCAGTATCACCACTGGACTTCCTCCTGGTCTTAGGCTCCGCACTGTACTCCTCAGGCTTACGGGAGGATTTGTCTTTTTTCTTCCTTTTATTCTTTTTCACCTCCTCATATTCAGTAGATGTTACAGAGGTGGCTGCCTGAGGCTTCTCCTGGGTTACAACCTCCATACTCCCCTGAGCGCTGTCTGACTGCTGGGGTTCTGCATCACCTGACCCCTGTACCTCATGCCTAGTTAGTATTAGACCTGACATCAAGGCCTCCTCCTCTAAGGCGTCTGCCTCCTGCACCATCTCATCATCAGAGAAATCCCTGGCGATGTTATGCCAGGCCTCCGGGCAATCCTTGTGTGGGTGGCCCAATCTCTCCGCAGAGGTTACATCTGACCGTCTCACAGGTGGCACTGAGATGGCCGACCTCCCCACACAGGTTGCATTTTACCACAGTACATATTTTGGCCACGTGCCCGATCCTACCACATCTGAAGCACGTTCGTGGCTGCCCTGGGTAGAAACTTTCTCTCTCCCTATAAAGAAGGATTTGGGGAGGTGCAGGGTGATATTGTTATATTGGCGCAGTTTTACCTGCACCTTCCACCCTCCAGTCCAGATACCATCACTGTCTCTGTTCTTAGTGAGGTCAGACACCAGATCACAATGGCGCCTGAGCCACACTAGAGTGTCCTGAGGAGGAACTGACTCATTCCAGAATATTATATTAACTACCACAGTACCTGGCCTGGATATGGGGTTAAACATGAACTTACACCAGCCATCCGTGTCCCTGAACCGGGGGAATTTATCCCAGAACCTGTCCAGACTTGACATGAGCTTAACCCCTTAACGATCTGCGCCGTAGCTCTACGGCGCAGAGGTGTAAGGGATGTATGAAGAGGGCTCACGGGCTGAGTCCTCTTCATACAGAGGTGGGGGTTGTTGCATATTGCAGCAAACCCCCACCGCTAATAACCGCGGTCGGTGCTTGCACCGATCGCAGCTATTAACCCTTTCAACGCGCGGGCGCCGCCATCTTTATTACGATCACCGCGCCCCGAACGTCATCGGGGGGCGGCGATCGGTTACCATGGTAGCCTCGGGTCTTCGTTTGCAATACAGAAGTATTATATAGAAGTATTGCAGTATATGGTAGGAGCGATCTGACCATCTGGGGTTAATGTACCCTAGATGGTCTAAAAAATAGTGAAAAAAAAAAAAGTTGAAAAAATAAAAAAAATTTATAAAATATTAAAAATTCAAAATCACCCCCCTTTCCCTAGAACGGATATAAAACATAATGAACAGTAAAAATCATAGACACATTAGGTATCGCCGCGTCCCAAAATGCCCGATCTATCAAAATATAGAAACGGTTACGGGCGGCGGTGACCTCCGAGGCAGGAAATGGCGCCCAAATGTCCGAAAAGCGACTTTTACACCTTTTTACATAACATAAAAAATGAAATAAAAAATGATCAAAATGTCGCACAGACCTCAGGATGGTAGCAATGAAAACGTTGCCTCATTTCACAAAAATGACCCCTCACACATCTCCGTGCGCCAAAGTATGAAAAAGTTATTAGCGTCAGAAGATGGCAAAAAAATATTTTTCTTTTTTGTACACATTCGTTTAATTTTTGAAAATGTATTAAAACACAATAAAACCTATAAATCCGGTATCACCGCGATCGCACCGAACCAAAGAATAAAGTAGGCGTGTTATTAGGAGCGAAGAGTGAAAGTCGTAAAAACTGAGCCCACAAGAACGTGACGCACGTGCCGTTTTTTTAAAATTTTTCCACATTTGGAATTTTTTTTTCAGCTTCCCAGTACACGGCATGTTAAAATAAATAACATTACGGGAAAGTAAAATTTGTTACGCACAAAATAAGCCTCACACAGCTCTGTACACGGAAACATGAAAAAGTTATGGATTTTTGAAGTTGGAGAGCGAGAAATGAGCCGAAAAACCCTCCGTCCTTAAGGGGTTAAAGCTGACATCATAGCCCTGTCTGTCTGGAAGGTTGATGACCGCCAGGATATCATCAGGCGTGAACCCCATCTGGCTGCACAGGAGATCCCGCACCACAAACCTCCTATCTGGGAGATCTTCCTTTGCGCCTCTGTTCTTAAAGCGCACCACATTCCTCCTCTTAAACGCCTGCCCTGTGTAGTGTGCGCCGGAGGTGAAGGAGGGAGCGCCGCGGCTCCAGGCATTTCTGGGAGGTTCCTGACGGGTCTCACTCTGGGTATTGGGGGGAGGGTCTGCTCTAGAGGGACCTGACTCATCTGGGGGGCTCGATGTTAGAGGGGGGAAATCACATACATTATCCTGTGCAATGCCCTGCCCTTCATCCACCTCTATGTTATCGCCCAGTGGCTGCACCTCCCAGATAGACTGAGGGTCCCCTCCATCCCCCGAACCCTCAACCACATCAAGATGTCCAGCAATGTCCCCAGTCTCTGCCACAACAGCACAATTCTGGGTCACCGCATCACCATGACGCATGGATGGAAGTCCACTGTCCTGCTGCACAGTCTCTGCTGGGACTTGTGGTACTACAGCATTTTTATCTGCTGGGGGGTCTGAGGCTGCTCTTGTGTCTGTCCCTTCTGTAAAGAGAAGCTCGCAGGTTTCAGTACTTGCACTGACATTTTTTGGGGTGCATCTGGGGGGACGGGTCCTACTTGTGCTACAGGGCCCGGGGACTCGGCCAGGGGTCCCATCCTCTCCAGAACACAGTCCATGTCCCTCACCACCACCGCCAGCTCCTTACTTAGCGCCTGCAGCTTACTATTGTACAGGTCGCTGCTCTCAGGGTGCGCGGTCCTCAGGCTGTACATACAGTCTATCTGCATCTGCTTACGGTGACTAAGCTCCCCCATCCTCCTTACCAGCAGTGGCTGTGGCTGGTGCACACTGTGCAGGCCTGGTCTGTGGCTTCACAGCAGATCTGGTGCGGCCTGGGAACAGCGCTGCCGGTGGTCCAGTGATCAGTCTAAAGATTCTCGGACACAGGTCAGCATTTGGTAGAGAGAGATACAGGCAACACCATAATATGAGCTATACTGGTTACCCGGCCGTCGGTTCTATCCTCACTAGAGCCTCCATAGAGTTACACTGTGACACAGGCTCCATGCACTGGTATATAGAGATACAGCGCCCCATCCAACGACTATGGTATTATGGTTACACCGGGGGGATGTTATATCACTAGAGCCTCCATAGAGTACACTGTGACACACGCTCCATGCACTGGTATATAGAGATATACAGCGCCCCCATCCACTAGGACTATGGTATTACTGGTACACTGGGGGGATGTTATATCACTAGAGCCTCCATAGAGTTACACTGTGACACAGCTCCTCATGCACTGGTATATAGATAACAGCGCCCCCATCCACTGACTATGTGGTTACTGGTTACACTGGGGGGATGGTATATCACTAGAGCCTCATAGAGTTACACTGTTGACAAGCGCTCCATGCACTGGTATATGAGATACAGCGCCCCCATCACTCTAGACTATGGTATTACTGTTACACTGGGGGATTGTTATATCACTAGAGCCTCCATAGAGTTACACTGTGACACTCCCAGCATGGTATATAGAGATACAGCGCCCCCATCCATAGACTATGGTTATACGGTTACACTGGGGGGAGTTATATCACTAGAGCTCTCCATGAGTACACCGTGACATGCAGCTCATGGAATGTATAGGATTACAGCGCCCCCATCCACTAGACTATGGTATTACTGGTTACACTGGGGGGCTGTTATATCACTAGAGCCTCCATAGAGTTACACTGTGACACAGGCTCCATGCACTCTTATTAGAGGTACAGCGCCCCCATCCACTAGACTATGGTATATATGGTTACACTGGGGGATGTTATATCACTAAGCCTCCATAGAGTTACACTGTGACACCGCTCCATGCACTGGTATATAGAGATACAGCGCCCCCATCACTAGACTATGGTATACTACACTGGGGGATTTATATCACTAGAGCCTCCATAGAGTTACACTGTGAACAGGCTCAATGCACTGGTATATAGAGATACAGCGCCCCATCCACTAGACTATGGTATTACTGGTTACATGGGGAGTTATATCACCAGAGCCTCCATAAGTACACTGTGACACAGCTCATGCACTGGTTATTAGAGATACAGCGCCCCCATCCACTAGACTAGGTATACTGGTTACACTGGGGGATGTTATTTATCACTAGAGCCTCCATAGAGTTACACGTGACACAGGCTCCATGCACTGGTATATAGGTTACAGCGCCCCCATCCACTAGACTATGGTATTACATGGTACACTGGGGGGGTGTTTACACTAGAGCCTCCCTAGAGTTTCACTGTGACACGGCTCCATGCACTGGTATATAGAGGTACAGGCCCCCATCCACTAGACTATGGTATACTGGTTACACTGGGGGTGTTATATCACTAGAGCCTCCATAGAGTTACACATGTGACACGCTCCATGCCGGTGGATATAGGGATACAGCGCCCCATCCATAGACTAGGTATTACTGGTTAACTGGGGGGGTGTTATATCACTAGAGCTCCATAGAGTACCCTGTGACCACGCTCCATGCACTGTTATAGAGTACAGCGCCCCCATCCACTAGACTATGGTATTACTGGTTACACTGGGGGAGTTTGTATACAATAGAGCCTCCATAGAGTTACACTGTGGACACACGCTCCATGCACTTGGTATATAGCGATCAGCGCCCCCATCCACTAGACTATGGTATTACGGTTACACTGGGGGGTGTTATATCACTAGAAGCCTCCATAGAGTTAACTGTGACACGGCTCCATGCACTGGTATATAGAGATACAGCGCCCCATCCACTAACTATGGGATTACTGGTTACACTGGGGGTGGTGTTATATCACTAGAGCCTCCATAGAGTTACACTGTGACACCGCTCCATGCACTGTATATAGGATCCAGCGCCCCATCCATAGACTATGGTATTACTGGTTACACTGGGGGGATGTTATATCACTAGAGCCTCCATAGAGTTACACTGTGACACAGGCTATGCACGGGTATATAGTACAGCGCCCCCATCCTCTAGACATATGGTATTACTGGTTACACTGGGGGATGTTATATCACTAAGCCTCCATAGAGTTACAATGTGACCACGCTCCATGCACTGGTATATAGAGAACAGCGCCCCCATCCACTAGACTATGGTATTATGGTTACACTGGGGGATGTTATATCACTAGAGCCTCCATAGGTTACACTGTGAAAGCTCCATGCACGGTATATAGAGGTACAGCGCCCCCATCCCTAGACATGGTTATTACTGGTTACACTGGGGGATGTTATATCACTAGAGCCTCCATAGAGTTACACTGTGACACACGTCCATGCACTGGTATATAGAGATACAGCGCCCCCATCCACTAGACTATGGTATTACTGGTACACTGGGGGGGTTATATCACATAGAGCCTCCATAGAGTTACACTGTGACCACAGCTCCATGCACTGGTATATAGAGTACAGCGCCCCCATCCACTAGACTATGGTATTACTGGTACACTGGGGGTGTTATATCACTAGCGCCTCCATAAGTTACACTGTGACACAGGCTCCATGCACTGGTATATAGAGGTACAGCGCCCCATCCCACTAGACTATGGTATTACTGGTTACACTGGGGGGTTTATATCACTAGACGCCTCATAGAGTTACACTGTGACACCGCTCCATGCACTGGTTATATAGAGGTACAGCGCCCCCATCCACTAGAATAGTATTACTGGTTACACTGGGGGGTGTTATATCACTAGAGCCTCCATAGAGTTACACGTGACACCTGCTCCATGCACTGGTATATAGAGATACAGAGGCCCCCCCATCCACTAGACTATGGTATTACTGGTTACACTGGGGGATGTTTATCACTAGAGCCTCCATAGAGTTACACTGTGACACAGGCTCCATGCACTGGTATATAGAGATACAAGCCCCCCATCCACTAGACTATGGTATTACGGTACACTGGGGGATGTTATATCACTAGAGCCTCCATAGAGGTACACTGTGACACGCTCCATGCACTGGTATATAGAGATACAGCCGCCCCCATCCACTAGACTATGGTATTACTGGTTACACTGGGGGAGTGTTATAACACTGAGCCTCCATAGAGTTACACTGTGACACAGGCTCCATGCACTGGTATATAGAGTACAGCGCCCCCATCCACTAGACTATGGTATTACTGGTTACATGGGGGGGTTATAGCACTAGAGCCTCCATAGAGTTACACTGTGACACCGCTCCATGCACTGGTATATAGGATACAGCGCCCCCATCCACTAGACTATGGTATTACTGGTTACACTGGGGGAGTTATATCACTAGAGCCTCCATAGAGGTACACTGTGTACACTGACTCCATGCACTGGTATATGAGTACAGCGCCACCATCCACTGACTATGGTATTACTGGTTACACTGGGGGGATTTATTATCACTAGAGCCTCATAGATTACACTGTGACACACCTCCATGCACTGGTATATAGAGATACAGCGCCCCCATCACTAGACTATGGTATTACTGGTTACACTGGGGGATGTTATATCACTAGAGCTCCCTAGAGTTACCCTGTGACACAGGCTCCATGCACTGGTATATAGAGATACAGCCCCCCATCCACTAGACTATGGTTATTACTGGTTACACTGGGGGTGGTTTATATCACTGAAGCCTCCATAGAGTTACACTGTGACACAGGCTCCATGCACTGGTATATAGAGATACAGCCCCACCACATAGACTATGGTATTCTGGTTACACTGGGGGATGTTATATCACTAGAGCCTCCATAGAGTTACACTGTGACACAGGCTCCATGCACTGGTATATAGAGATACAGCGCCCCCACCACTAGACTATGGTATACTGGTTACACTGGGGGATGTTATATCACTAGAGCTCCATAGAGTTTACACGTGACCTGCTCCATGCACTGGTATATAGAGATACAGCGCCCCCACCACTAGACTATGGTATTACTGGTTACACTGGGGGGTTTATATCACTAGAGCCTCCATAGGTTACCTGTGACACCTTGCTCCATGCACTGGTATATAGAGATACAGCGCCCCCATCCACTAGACTATGGTATTACTGGTTACACTGGGGGGGTGTTAATCACTAGAGCCCCCATAGAGTTACACTGTGACACCTGCTCATGCACTGGTATATAGAGATACAGCGCCCATCACTAGACTATGGTATTACTGGTTACACTGGGGGATGTTATATAACTAGAGCCCATAGAGTTACCTGTGACACCGCTCCATGCACTGGATATAGAGATGATACAGCGCCCCATCACTAGACTATGGTATTACTGTTACACTGGGGGATGTATATCACTAGAGCCTCCATAGAGTAACTGTGACACGCCATGCACTGGTATATAGAGATACAGCGCCCCATCCACTAGACTATGGTATTACTGGTTACACTGGGGGGTGTATATCACTAGAGCCTCCTAGAGTACACTGTGAAACCTGCCATGCACTGGATATAGAGATACAGCGCCCCCATCCACTAGACTATGGTATTATGGTTACACTGGGGGATGTTATATCACTAGAGCCTCCATAGAGTTACACTGTGAACACGGCTCTGCACGGTATATAGAGATCAGCGCCCCCCATCCACTGATATGGTATTATGGTTACACTGGGGGGTTATATCACTAGGGCCTCCATAGGACGTACACTGTGACACAGGCTCCATGCACTGGTATATAGTGGTACAGCGCCCTCATCCACTTGACTATGGTATTACTGGTTACACTGGGGGGGGTGTTATATCACTAGAGCCTCCATAGAGTTACACTGTGACACAGGCTCCATGCACTGGTATATAGAGATACAGCGCCCCCATCCACTAGACTATGTTATTACTGGTTACACTGGGGGATGTTATATCACTAGAGCCTCCATAGAGTTACACTGTGACAAGGCATCATGCACTGGATATAGAGATACAGCGCCCCCATCCACTAGACTATGGTATTACTGGTTACACTGGGGGATGTTATATCACTAGAGCCTCCATAGAGTTACACTGGACACCTGCTCCATGCACTGGTATATAGAGGTACAGCGCCCCCATCCACTAGACTATGGTATTACTGGTTACACTGGGGGGAGTTATATCACTAGAGCCTCCATAGAGTTACACTGTGACACATGCTCCATGCACTGGATATGAGAGGTACAGCGCCCCCATCCACTAGACTATGGTATTAATGGTTACACATGGGGGATGTTATATCACTAGAGCCTCCATAGAGTTACACTGTGACACAGCTCCATGCACTGGTATATAGGATACAGCGCCCCCCTCCACTAGACTATGGTATTATGGTTACCCTGGGGGGGGTGTTATATCACTAGAGTCCATAGAGTTACACTGTGACACAGGCTCCATGCATGGTATATAGAGATAAGCGCCCCATCCACTAGACTTGGTTATACTGGTTACACTGGGGATGGTATATCACTAGAGCCTCCATAGAGTTACACTGGACACCTGCTCCATGCACTGGTATATAGAGATACAGCCCCCATCCACTAGACTATGGTATTACTGGTTACAATGGGGGATGTTATATCACTAGAGCCTCCATAGAGTTACACTGTGACACAGGCTCCATGCACTGGTATATAGAGATACAGCGCCCCCATCCACTCGACTATGGTATTACTGGTTACACTGGGGGGGTGTTATATCACTAGAGCTCCATAGAGTTACACTGTGACACAGCTCCATGCACTGGTATATAGAGATACCAGCGCCCCCATCCACTAGACTATGGTATTACTGGTTACACTGGGGGATGTATATCCTAGAGCTCCCATAGTTACACTGTGACACAGGCTCAGGTAGGTATATGAGGTCAGCGCCCCATCCACTAGACTATGGTATTACTGGTTACACGGGGGGGTGTTTATCACTAGAGCTCCATAGAGTTACCTGTGACACAGCTCCATGCACTGGTATATAGAGATACAGCCCCCATCCACTAGACTATGGTATTATGTGTTACACTGGGGAGTGTTATATCACTAGAGCTCCATAGAGTTCACTGTGACACCGCTCCATGCACTGGTATATAGATACAGCGCCCCCATCCACTAGACTATGGTATTACTGGGACATCGGGGATGTTATATCACTAGAGCCTCCATAGAGTTACACTGTGCACAGGCTCCATGCACTGGTATATAGAGGTACAGCGCCCCATCCACTAGACTATGGTATTACTGGTTAACATGGGGGTGGTGTTATATCACTAGAGCCTCCATAGAGTTACACTGTGACACTGCTCCATGCACTGGTATTAGAGAGACAGCGCCCCCATCCACTAGACTATGGTATTACTGGTTACACTGGGGGGATGTTATTATCACTAGAGCCTCCATAGAGTTACACCGTGACACAGGTCATGCACGGTATATAGAGATCAGCCCCCATCCACTAGCTATGGATTACTGGTTACACTGGGGATGTTATATCACTAGAGCCTCATAGAGTTACACTGTGACACGGCTCCATGCACTGGTATATAGAGATACAGCGCCCCCATCCACTAGACTATGGTATTATGGTTACACTGGGGGGATGTTATATCACTAGAGCCTCCATAGAGTTACACTGTGACACGCTCCATGCACTGGTATATAGAGTACAGGGCCCCCATCCACTAGACTATGGTATTACGTTACACTGGGGGATGTTATATCACTAGAGCCTCCATAGAGTTACACGTGACACCTGCTCCATGCAGGTAATAAAGGATACAGCCCCCATCCACTAGACATGGATTAATGGTTACACTGGGGATGTTATATCACTAGAGCCTCCATAGGTTACACTGTGACACCTGCTCCATGCACTGGTATATAGAGATACAAGAGCCCCCATCCAACTAGACCGTGATGGCGAAGTTTAGCAGGACCGAGGTGAAATACAACAAGCCCCCATTTACGCAAGTGCACGGTTATTTCTGAACCTCTGTACATATGATACCAGCTGCCATAGCAGAAAATAGTCACCAAGCACTTTAATAGGTACAGCAGCCCTCCTACTGCGAGAACGAGTATTCTAATGGCTGAGACCAGTGACCTCTGGCACCGTGCCATAGTTTAGCCATCATGCACTAATATGGTATTAAGGTACACTGGGGGGTGTTATATCACTAGAGCCTCCATAGAGTTACATGTGACACAGGCTCCATGCACTGGTATATAGAGATACAGCGCCCCATCCACTAGACTATGGTATTATGGTTACACTGGGGGGGTGTTATATCACTAGAGCCTCATAGAGTTACACTGTGACACAGGCTCCATGCACTGGTATATAGAGGTACAGCCGCCCCATCCTGATGCTATGGTATTACTGTTACACTGGGGGATGTTATAATCACTAGAGCCTCCATAGAGTTACACTGTGGACACCGCTCCATGCACTGGTATATAGAGGTACAGCCGCCCCCATCACTAGACTAGGTATTACTGGTTACATGGGGGATGTTATATCACTAAGCCTCCATAGAGTTACACTGTGAACACAGCTCCATGCACTGGTATATAGAGACAGCGCCCCCATCCACTAGACTATGGTATTACTGGTTACACGGGGGGATGTTATATCACTAGAGCCTCCATAGAGTTACACTGGACCCTGCTCCATGCACGATATAGAAGTACAGCGCCCCATCCCCTAGACTATGGTATTAAGGTTACACTGGGGGGATGTTATATCACTAGAGCCTCCATGAGTTACACTGTGACACACGCTCCATGCACTGGTATATAGAGACAGCGCCCCCATCCACTAGACTATGGTATTACTGGTTACACTGGGGGATGTTATATCACTAGAGCCTCCATAGAGTTACACTGTGACAAAGCTCCATGACTGGTATATAGAGATACAGCGCCCCCATCCACTAGACTATGGTATTACTGGTTACAATGGGGATGTTATATCACTAGGCCTCCATAGAGTTACACTGTGACACAGCTCCATGCACGTATATAGAGGTACAGCGCCCCACATCCACTGACTATGGTATACTGGTTACATGGGGGATGTTATATCACTAGAGCCCATAGAGTTACACTGTGACACAGGCTCCATGCACTGGTGATAGAGATACAGCGCCCCCCCCTAGACTATGGTATTACTGGTTACACTGGGATGGTATTATCACTAGCAGCCTCCATAGAGTTACACTGTGACACAGGCTCCATGCACTGGTATAGATCACGCGCCCCCCCTACCCCCGACCTCCATATCGTTGTTACTGCTCCTACATATTCCTGATTTTCTTTTCAACTGCCTCCTAGGTCATTATTTTCCTCTCCTCCCCCTCCTATCATTTCGCTCCCCCATGGCATCACTTTATTTACATGTATAATGTACTCCTCCTGCCTCCAGATTACATTCTCTGACCCACCTCCCTGCCCTGTTCACTTACAAGCCGCCCACTAATATCATCCCTTTTACTACCCTTTTATCCTCTCCTTTAGATAGAGGTACAGAGGCCCCCTCCATAGAATATGGTATTACTGGTTACACTGGGGATGTATATCACTAGAGCCTCCATAGAGTTACACGTGACACATGCTCCATGCACTGGTATATAGAGATACAGCGCCCCCATCCACTAGACTTGGTATTACTGGTACACTGGGGGGATGTTATATCACTAGAGCCTCCATAGAGTTACACTGTGACACCTGCTCCATGCACTGGTATATAGAGATACAGCGCCCCCATCCACTAGACTATGGTATTACTGGTTACACTGGGGGAGTTATATCACTAGAGCCTCCATAGAGTTACACTGGACACAGGCTCCAGCGCACTGGTATAGAGATACAGCGCCCCCATCCACTAGACTATGGTATTATGGTTAACAATGGGGATGTATACACTAGAGCCTCCATAGAGTACACTGTGACACCGGCTCCATGCACTGGTTATATAGGGTACAGAGCGCCCCATCCACTAGACTATGGTATTATGGTTACACTGGGGGATGTTATATCACTGAGCACTCCATAGAGTTACACTGTGACACAGGCTCCATCACTGGTATATAGAGGTACAGCGCCCCCATCCCTAGACTATGGTATTACTGGTTACACTGGGGGGATGTTATATCACTAGAGCCTCCATAGAGTTAACTGTGACACAGGCTCATGCACTGGTTTATAGAGTACAGAGCCCATCCCTAGACTATGGTATTACTGGTTACACTGGGGGATGTTATATCATAGAGCTCCATAGAGTTCACTGTGACACACTGCTCCATGCATCCGGTATATAGAGATACAGCGCCCCATCCATAGACTATGGTATTACTGGTTACACTGGGGGGGATGTTAATCATAGAGGCCTCCATAGAGTTACACTGTGACACAGGCTCCATGCACTGGTATATAGAGATACAGCGCCCCCCATCCATAGACTATGGTATTACTGGTTACACTGGGGGTGTATATCACTAGAGCCTCCATAGAGTTACACTGTGACACAGGCTCCATGCACTGGTATATGAGGTACAGCGCCCCCATCCACTAGACTATGGTATTACTGGTTACACTGGGGGATGTTAATCACTAGAGCCTCCCATAGAGTTACACTGTGACACCCGCTCCATGCACTGGTATTATAGAGGTACAGCGCCCCCATCCACTAGACTATGGTATTACTGGTTACACTGGGAGGGTTATATCACTAGAGCCTCCATAGAGTTACACTGTGACACCTGCTCCATGCACTGGTTATAGAGATACAGCGCCCCATCCACTAGACTATGGTATTACTGGTTACACTGGGGGATGTTATATCCACTAGAGCCTCCATAGAGTTACACTGTGACACCTGCTCATGCACTGGTATATAGAGGTACAGCGCCCCCATCCACTAGACTATGGTATTACTGGTTACACTGGGGGATGTTATATCACTAGAGCCTCCATAGAGTTACACTGTGACACCTGCTCCATGCACTGGTATATAGAGATACAGAGCCCCCATCAATTAGACTATGGTTTAGGTTACACTGGGGATGTATATCACTAGAAGCCTCCATAAGAGTTACACTGTGAACACGCCCATGCACTGGTATATAGAGATACAGCGCCCCCATCCACTAGACTATGGTATTACTGGTTACACTGGGGGATGTTATATCACTAGAGCCTCCATAGTGTTACACTGTGACACAGGCTCCATGCACTGGTATATAGAGATACAGCGCCCCCATCCACTAGACTATGGTATTACTGGTTACCCTGGGGGATGTTATATCACTGGGGGACCCAATACTCATCACCAGGAGAGATTTCATTACTAGGGGGCAGAGAGCACATTACTGGGGCGGGGGGAGATTGCACATTGCTGTTGGAGTTAGAGGGTTCATTACTGGAGGGGGCAGGGGCACATTACTGGGTGCCAGAGTTTATAATAATGAGCAAGAAAATAACTTTTTAGATTTTGCCAATTGTCTACAATAAAACAAAGTGAAGCATGTAAAGGAGTCTGAATACTTTCCGTCCCCACTTGTGCTCTAATCCCAACCAAATCAGCAGTCACAAGTTTTCTCAAGCATCAGTCACATCCAGTGCTCCTGACACCATGAGATATTATCACATGTGGAGGTCACGTACGTTATGGCTGTCGCTGCAGCTTGCAGTGTGTCTTGTGCACGGTACATACATTGACCAGCATGCGGGAGGTATGTAGGCTCCTCCTCCTGTGCATGCAGCGTCCTGCACCCCCTTTCTGTAGGTTGTGTCCATGAGCACCTTCCACTTTTCTGCGATGTTCTCATTAAGTGTATTTCTTGTCTCTTCCTCTCCAGGTCATTATTTTGTGACACTTGTCAGGAGGAGGGGAAGAGCAGGAGGTGTAGTGGTGGAGACACTGGGGGGTGTTATATCACTAGAGCTCCATAGCGTTACACTGTGCACAGGCTCCATGCACTGGTATATAGAATACCAAGCGCCCCCATCCACTAGACTATGGTATTACTGGTTCACTGGGGGATTTATCACTAGAGCCTCCATAGAGTTACACTGTGACACTGCTCCATGCACTGGTATATAGAGAATACAGCGCCCACCTCTAGACTATGGTTTACTGTTACACTGGGGATGTTATATCACAGAGCCTCCATAGAGTTAACACTGGGACACCTCCATGCACTGTATATAGAGATACGCGCCCCCATCCACTAGACTATGGTATTACTGGTTACACTGGGGATGTTATATCACTATAGCCTCCATGAGATTACACTGTGACCACTGCTCCATGCACTGGTATATAGAGTACAGCGCCCCCATCCCTAGACTATGGTATTACGGTTCACTGGGGGATGTTATACACTAGAGCCTCCATAGAGTTTACACTGTGACACCCTGCTCCATGCACTGGTATATGAGATACGCGCCCCCATCCTCTAGCTATGGTATTACTGGTTACTGGGGGGATGTTATATCACTAGAGCCTCCATAAGTTACACTGTACACTGCTCCATGCACCTGGTATATAGAGGATACAGCGCCCCATCCACTTTATGGTATTCCGGTTACACTGGGGGATGTTATATCACTAGAGCCTCCATAGAGTTACACCTGTGACACAGGTCCCATGCACGGTATATAGAGGTACACAGCGCCCCATCCCTAGACTATGGTATTAACTGTTACACTGGGGAGTGTTATATCACTAGAGCCTCCATAGAGTTACACTGTGACACCTGCTCCATGCACCTGGTATAGAGGGATACAGCGCCCCCATCCACTAACTATGGTATCCTGTTACAACTGGGGGTGTTATATCACTAAAGCCTCCATAATTAGCACTGTGACACACGCTCATGCACTGGTATATAGATGATACAAGCCACCCCCTCCACTAGACTATGTAAGTACTGGTTAACACTGGGGGATGTGTTATATCACTAGAGCCTCCATAGAGTACACTGTGACACAGGCTCCATGCCTGTATTAAGAGTACAGCGCCCCTCCACTAGACTATGGTATTACTGGTTACACTGGGGGATTTATATATCACTAGAGCCCCATAGAGTTACACTGTGACACACGCTCCATGCACTGGTATTAGATACAGCCCCCCATCCACTAAACTATGGTATTACTGGTTACACTGGGGGTGTTTATCACTAGAGCCTCCAGATTACACTGTGACACACTGCTCCATGCACTGGTTATAGAGATACAGCGCCCCCATCCAACTTACTGGTATTATGTTAACTGGGGTGGAGTTATTCACTAGAGCCTCCTAGAGTTACCTGGACCTGCTCCATACTGGTATATATGAGTACAGCGCCCCATCCACTAGACTATGTATTACTGGTGTACCACTGGGGGGATTTAATATCACTAGACCGCCATAGAGTTACACTGTGACACAGGCTCATGCACTGGTATATAGAGATACAGCGCCCCCATCCACTAGACTATGGTATTACTGGTTACACTGGGGGATGTTATATCACTAGAGCCTTCCATAGAGTTACACTGTGACACCGCTCCATGCCTGGTATATAGAGATACAGCGCCCCCATCCACTAGACTATGTATTACTGGTTCACACTGGGGGATGTTTATATCACTAGAGCCTCCATAGAGTAACCTGTGACACAGCTCCATGCACTGGTATATAGAGATCAGCGCCCCCATCCACTAGACTATGGTATACTGTGTTACACTGGGGGGTGTTATATCACTAGAGCCTCCTAGAGTTACACTTGACACTGCTCCATGCACTGGTATATAGGATACAGCGCCCCCATCCCTAGACTATGTATTACTGGTTACACTGGGGGATGTGTTATATCACTAGAGCTCCATAGAGTTACACTGTGACACCGCTCCATGCACGGTATATAGAGATACAGCGCCCCCATCCCTAGACTATGGTATTACTGGTTACACTGGGGGGATTTATATCACTAGAGCTCCATAGAGTTACACTGTGAACAGCTCCATGCACTGGTATATAGAGAATCACGCCCCATCCACTAGACTATGGTATTACTGGTTACACTGGGGGGTGTATAATCACTGAGCCTCCATAGAGTTACACTGTGACACAGGCTCCATGCACTGGTATATAGAGATACACGCCCCCATCCCCTAGACTATGGTATTACTGGTTACACTGGGGGGTGTTTATATCACTAGAGCCTCCATAGAGTTACACTGTGACACCTGCTCCATGCACTGGTATATAGAGATACAGCGCCCCCTCCCTAGACTATGGTATTACTGTTACACTGGGGGATTTTATATCACTAGACTCCATAGAGTTACACTGTGACACGCTCCATGCACTGGTATATAGAGATACAGCGCCCCCATCCACTAGACTATGGTATTACTGGTTACATCTGGGGGATGTATATCACTAGAGCCTCCATAGAGTTACACTGTACACAGCTCCTGCACTGGTATATAGAGATACAGCGCCCCATCCACTAGACTATGGTATTACTGGTTACATGGGGGATGTTATATCACTAGAGCCTCCATAGAGTTACACTGTGACACAGCTCCATGCACTTTAAGAGAGGTACAGCGCCCCCATCCACTAGACTATGGTATTACTGGTTACACTGGGGGATGTTTATCACTAGAGCCTCCATAGAGTTCAACTGTGACACCGCTCCATGCACTGGTATATAGAGATACAGCGCCCCCATCCACTAGACTATGGTATTACTCTACACTGGGGGGATGTTATATCACTAGAGCCTCCATAGAGTTAACACGTGGACACCGCTCCATGCACTGGATATAGAGATACAGCGCCCCCATCCACCAGACTATGGTATTACTGGTTACACTGGGGGATGTTTATATCACTAGAGCCTCCATAGAGTTACCCTGTGACACACGCTCCATGCACTGGTATAGAGATACAGCCCCCCATCCTAGACTATGGTATTACTGGTTTACACTGGGGGGTTGTATATCACTAGAGCCTCCATAAGTTACCTGTGACACCCACTCTCCATGCACTGGTATATAGAGGTACAGCGCCCCCATCCCTAGACTATGGTATTACGGGTTACACTGGGGGGATGTTATATCACTAAGCCTCCATAGATTACCTGTGACCGGCTCCATGCACTGGTACTATAGAGTACAGCGCCCCATCCACTAGACTATGGTATTACTGGTTACACTGGGGGTGTTATATCACTAGACCTCCATAAGTTACACTGTGACACGCTCCATGCACTGTATATAGAGTCCGCGCCCCATCCACTAGACTTGGTATTACTGGTTCACTGGGGGATGTTATATCACTAGAGCCTCCATAGAGTTACACTGTGACACGCTCCATGACTGGTATATAAAGATACAAGCCCCAATCCACTAGACTATGGTATTAACTGGTTACACTTGGGTGGATGTTATATCACTAGAGCCTCCATAGAGTTACACTTTGCACGCTGCCCATGCACTGGTATATAGAGATACAAGCGCCCCCCTCCACTAGACTATGGTATTACTTACACTGGGGGGATGTTATATCACTAGAGCCTCCATAGAGTTACACTGTGAACACGCTCCATGCACTGGTAATAGATACAACGCCCCCCATCCACGACTAGGTATTACTGGTTACACTGGGGGATGTTATATCACTAGAGCCTCCATAGAGTTACACTGTGACCACGCTCCATGCACTGGTATATAGAGATACACCCCCCATCCACTAGACTATGGTTTACTGGTACACTGGGGGGTGTTATATCACTAGAGCCTCCATAGAGTTACACTGTGACACACGCTCCATGCACTGGTATATAGAGAGTACAGCGCCCCCATCCACTAGACTATGGTATTACTTTTCACTGGGTGTTATATCACTAGAGCCTCCATAAGTACACTGTGCACACAGGCTCCATGCACTGGTATAATAGAGGATACCGCGCCCCATCCACTAGACTATGGTATTACTGGTTACACTGGGGGGATGTTATATCACTAACTCCACTAAGAGTTACACTGTGACACAGCTCCATGCACTGGTATATAGAGTCAAAGCGCCCCCCCATCCACTAGACTGGTATTACTGGTTACACTGGGGGGATGTTATATCACTAGAGCCTCCATAGAGTTACCTGTGACACGCTCCATACTGGTATATAGAGATACAAGAGCCCCCAATCCACTAACTATGGTATTACGGTTCCACTGGGGGGTGTTATATCACTAGAGCCTTCCATAGAGTTACACGTGACACAGGCTCCATCACGGTATATAGAGTACAGCGCCCCCATCCACTAGACTTGGTATACTGGTTACCCTGGGGGTGTTATATCCAAGCCCCATAGATTACAACCTGTGACACGCTCCATGCACTGTATATAGGATACAGCGCCCCCTCCCACTAGACTATGGTATTACTGGTTACACTGGGTTATGTATATCACTAGAGCCTCCATAGAGTTACACTGTGACACCTGCTCCATGCACTGGTATTAGAGTCCAGCGCCCCCATCCACTAGACTATGGTATTACTGGTTACACTGGGGGATGTTATATCACTAGAGCCTCCATAAAGTTACACTGTGACACCTGCTCCATGCACTGGTATATAGAGATACAGCGCCCCCATCCACTAGACTATGGTATTACTGGTTACACTGGGGGATGTTTATATCACTAAGCCTCCATAGAGTTACACTGTGACACATCTCCATGCACTGGTATAATAGAATACAGCGCCCCCATCACTAGACTATGGTATTACTGGTTACACTGGGGATGTTTATATCACTAGAGCCTCCCTAGTGTTACACTGTGACACAGCTCCATGCACTGGTATTAGAGGTACAGCCCCCCATCCACTAGACTATGAGTTATACTGGTTACACTGGGGGTTTTTTATATCACTAGAGCCTCCATAGAGTTACACTGTGACACTGCTCCATGCACTGGTTATATAGAGGACAGCGCCACCATCCACTAGACATATGGTATTCTGGTTACACTGGGGGTGTTAAATCACTAGAGCCTCCATAGATTACACTGTGTGACAGCTCCATGCACGTGTATATGAGATACAGCGCCCCCACCACTAGACCTATGGTATTACTGGTTACAACTGGGGATGTTATATCATATGGCAGCCTCCATAGAGTTACACTGTGACACTGCTCTCATGCACTGTATATAAGTATCAGCGCCCCCATCCACTAGACTATGGTATTACTGGTTACACTGGGGGATGTTATATCACTAGAGCCTCCATAGAGTTACACTGTGACAACCGCTCCATGCACTGGTTATATGATACAGCGCCCCATCCACTAGACTATGGTATTACTGGTTACACTGGGGGGATTGTTATATCACTAGAGCCTCCATAGATTTTACACTGTGACACAGCTTCCATGCACTGGTATATAGAGGTACAGTGCCCCCATCCACTAGACTATGGTATTAACTGGTACACTGGGGGATGTTATATCACTAGAGCCTCCATAAGTTACCTGTGACACAGCTCCATGCACTGGTATATAGAGAGATACAGCGCCCCCATCCCTAGACTATGGTATTACTGTTACACTGGGGGATGTTATATCACTATAGCCTCCATAGATTACCTGTGACACCAGGCTCCATGCACTGTATAGATATACAGCGCCCCATCACTAGACTGGTATTACTGGGTTACACTGGGGGATGTTATATCACTAAAGCCTCCATAGAGTACACTGTGACAACCGCTCTGCACTGGTATATAGAGTACAGACGCCCCCATCCCTAGACTATGGTATTACTGTTACACTGGGGGATGTTTATATCACTAGAGCCTCCATAGAGTTACACACGGCTCCATGCACTGGTATATAGAGATACAGCGCCCCCATCCACTAGATATGGTATTACTGGTTACACTGGGGGAGTGTTATCACTAGAGCCTCCATAGAGTTACACTGTGACACCGCTCCATGCACTGTGTATATAGAGATACAGCGCCCCCATCCACTGAGACTAGGTATATCTGGTTACACATGGGGGGTGTTATATCACTAGAGCCTCCATAGAGTTACACTGTGACACGCTCCATGCACTGGTATATGAGTACAGCGCCCCCATCCACTAGACTATGGTATTACTGGTTACACTGGGGGATGTTATATCACTAGAGCCTCCATAGATTTACACTGTGACACCTGCCCTGCACTGGTATATAGAGATACAGCGCCCCATCCACTAGACTAGGTATTACTGGTTACACTGGGGGGATTTTATCACTAGAGCCTCCATAGAGTTACACTGTGACACAGGCTCCATGCACTGGTAATAGAGATACAGCGCCCACCTCACTAACTATGGTATTACTGGTTTACAACTGGGGATGTTATATCCACTAGAGCTCCATAGAGTTACACTGTGACACCGGCTCCATGTCACTGGTATATAGAGATACAGCGCCCCCATCACTAGACTATGGTATTATGGTTACACTGGGGGATGTTTATATCACTAGAGCCTCCATAGAGTTACACTTGACACAGCTCCATGCACTGGTATATAGAGATACAGCTGCCCCCATCCACTAGACTATGGTATTACTGGTTACACTGGGGGATGTTATATCACTAGAGCCTCCATAGAGTTACACTGTGACACCTCTCCATGCACTGGTATATAGAGATACAGCGCCCTCCACTAGACTATGGTATTACTGGTTACACTGGGGGTGTTATATCACTAGAGCCTCCATAGAGTACACTGTGACACCGCTCCATGCACTGGTATATAGAGATACAGCGCCCCCATCCACTGACTATGGTATTACTGGTTACACTGGGGGGATGTTATATCACTAGAGCCTCCATAGAGTTACACTGTGACACAGGCTCCATGCACTGGTATATAGAGGCTCTAGTGATATAACATCCCCCATCCACTAGACTATGGTATTACTGGTTACACTGGGGGATGTTATATCCTAGAGCCTCCATAGAGTTACACTGTGACACCGCTCATGCACTGGGTATATAGAGGTACAGCGCCCCATCCACTAGACTATGGTATACTGTTACACTGGGGATGTTATATCACTAGAGCCTCATAGAGTTACACTGTGACACGCTCCATGCACTGGTATATAGAGATACAGCGCCCCCATCCACGACTATGGTATTACTGGTTACACTGGGGATGTTATATCACTAGAGCCTCCATAGAGTTACACTGTGACACAGGCTCCATGCACTGGTATATAAGATACAGCGCCCCCATCCACTAGACTATGGTATTACTGGTTACACTGGGGTAGTTATATCACTAGAGCCTCCATATAGTACACTGTGACACACGCTCCTGCACTGGTATATAGAGTACAGCGCCCCCATCCATAGACTATGGTTAGTTACTGGTTACCCTGGGGGATGTTATATCACTAGAGCCTTCCATAGAGTTTACACTGTGACA
>WNYA01001706.1:0-62595 GCA_019512145.1 Engystomops pustulosus | reverse complement strand
CATCTCTGCAGTGTAAGGATACAGAGAGGGCACAGCAGTGTGAGGACAGTTTGCAGGGTCACACACTGGGTGTCATTGTCTGCCGCCTCCCCAGGATACGGGTCAGGATGTGCGTCTTCCTGGTTACAGCTTCCTGCACTCCGGGTCCTGGGCTGGGATTCTGTGAATGTGACGAGTCAGCAGAGGAGGAGGGGAGGGGTCACCTGCGGTCCCTGCGCCAACATAGAAAGGAACAACTAATAGCGCCCCCCCGCCGCAGCAGCTCTGATACTATGGCAACTGCAGCAATTCGGCCTGAGAGTCTGATTATCAGGGGCTGGGCAGAGAGGGGTTAATACAGAACCCGAACCCAAAGACTCCTGCCGAGGTAATGAAGAGGTCACCGCACCCCCAGCGGGGTCACACCGGCCCCTCTAATGTATCTCAGGACAGGAGAGGATTAGATACACAGCTCAGCAGGCAGTATCACACAGGATAGGATTAGATACACAGCTCAGCAGAGAGTATCACACAGGATAGGATTAGATACAGAGCTCAGCAGGCAGTATCACACAGGATAGGATTAGATACACAGCTCAGCAGAGAGTATCACACAGGGATAAGGATTAGATACAACAGCTCAGCAGGGATCAAAGATAGATTAGTAGATACACATCCGGATTCAAGAAGGTTAGATACACGGCTCAAGCAACAGTATAGCACACAGGAGATGATTATACACAGCTCAGCGACGTATGCACAAACAGGATGATATGATACACAGCTCCAGCAGGCAGTATCACACAGGATAGGATTAGAACACCGCAGCAGACAGTATCACACAGGATGGGATTAGATACACAGCTCCAGGCAGTATCACACAGGAGGGATTGCGGATTACACGCTCACGCAACGTATCACCAACAAGGAGAGGGATTTAGATACCAGCTCACAGTACAGATCGAACAGGCAGAAGTATTAGATACACAGCTCATGAAGCAGGCCGTAACACAATAGATAGGGATTGATACACAGCTCAGCAGACAGTATCACAACACATTGAAGGCTTAGATAACACAGCCGCAGACAGTATCAACAGGAGTAGGATTGATCACAGCTCAGCAGGCAGGATCAACACAGGGAGTATTAGATTCCACAGTCAGAGGCCAGTATCACACAGGATAGGATTAGATACAACTCAGCAACGCTAATCACAAGGGAGGGGATTTAGAGATATAGCTCAGCAGGCATTCCAAACCCAGAGAGGATTAGATCACGCCCAGACTGTACACCCATATGATGCCCTAGCACGATTATCACACAGGATAGGATTAGTCAAGCTGCAGCAGTATCACACAGGATAGGATTGATACACAGCTCAGCAGGCAGTATCACACAGAAGATTCAGAACACAGCCTCCAGCAGTCCCGTAGTGTCAGACACACCGCGCCATTATCACGGATTTAGATACACCATCTCAGCAGCCAGTATTCCCACCAGGATGAATCTAGATACAATCTCAGCAGCCAGTATCACACAGATGATGGATTAGATACACACCAGGCGTCAATGCGCGATAGGATAGGACCAAGCATCAGCATTCACACAGGATAGGCTTAGTAATCACAGTCCAGCAGACAGATCAATATAGGTCATAACACAGCAGGAGTCACGGAGGTTAGATACAACGAGTCACAGCAGTATCACACAGGAGTAGGCGCTTAGATACTACAGCTCAGGCAGGCAGTATCACAGGAAGGAGTTAGATCTATCCAGCTCAGCAGCTGTAAACTCACACGGAGGACGATTAGATATCACACTCAAGAGCCAGGATACACACAGGAGCAGGATCTAGATACACATCCTCAGCAACAGTATCCACACAGGAATCGATTAGATACAACAGCCAGCAGGCAGTATCACACAGGAGAGGATTAGATACACAGCAGACCAGTCACATTATATACAAGCTAGCAGGCAGTACACACAGGATGGGATTAATACCACAGCTCAGCAGGGCAGTATCACACAGGATGGGATTAATACCAGTCAGCTCAGCAGTATCCAGGATGGATTACACACCAGATGACATACAGGATGGGATTAGATACACCGCTACGCAGACCGTATCACACAGGATGGGATTATAGCTCAGCAGCAGCATGTGGTGACACACAGACAGCCTGTACACATCAGGATAGGATTAGATAACAGCTCAGCAGACAGTATCATCCAAAGGTATAGATTAGATACCACAGCTCAGCAGTAAGTAATCACACGGATATGATTAGATACACAGCTCAGCAGACAGTATCACACAGATAGGGTAGTTAAGATAACGAGCTCAGGCAACAGTATCACACAGGATTAGGGTTAGATAAACACAGACTCGCAGGCAGTACACACAGGATAGGAAGTTAGATCACAAGCTCAGCCGACAGTATCACAAGGTAGATTAGATCACAGCTCGCAGCACAGTATCACACAGGATAGATTAGATACCACAGCTCAGCAGACAGACCACAACAGAGAGTAGTTAGATACACAGTCCAGCAGACAAGTATCACACAGGAGAGGATTAGATACACTAGCAATTCACCAGTATCGATCACGCAGATTGATATGATTAGATACACAGCTCAGCAGATAAGTATCACAGACAGGATATCGATAACACAAGTCAGCAGGCAGTACTAAACGGATAGGATTAGATACCAGCTCGCAGGCAGTATCACAACACGGTGATAGAGTACGATACACGTCTCAGCAGCCTGATCACACATGATGGGATTAGATACACAGCTCAGCAGACGATACACAGGATCAGGATAGTAGCAGCTCCAGTAAACGATAGGATGATCCAGCTCAGCCGATCAGTATCAACAGGATTCTAGGATTAGATACACAGCGCCACCTCACATAGATTGACACAGCTAGCAGAAGTATCACACCAGGAGGATTAGTATATAACAGTTCAGTATCACAAAGGATAGGATTAGATACACGCGAAGCATCAGTATCACACGGATGAGGTTAGATACCACCGCTCAGCAGTGCAGTATCACACGAGATGGGATTAGTCACAGCTATGCAGGCACTGTATCACAACAGGATGGGATTAGATCACAGCTCAGCAGAAAGTATCACACGGATGGTATTAGATAACCAGCCTCAGCAGACAGTATCACAAAGTAGTGGGATTAGAATACAAGCTCACAGCAGTATCACCCAGGCTAGGATTAGATTACACGCTCAGCAGACGTATCACCGGAAGGATTCGATACACAGCTCAGCAGTAAACACAAGTGATATGATTAGATACATACAAGTCAGAGTATCACAGGATATGATTAGATACACAGCTCAGCAGACAGTATCACACAGGATAGGTATAGATACACAGCTCACGGCAGTATCACACAGGAGAGGATTAATACACAGC
Organism: Engystomops pustulosus; assembly: GCA_019512145.1. Taxonomy (NCBI): domain Eukaryota; kingdom Metazoa; phylum Chordata; class Amphibia; order Anura; family Leptodactylidae; genus Engystomops; species Engystomops pustulosus. Next base: position 59,174 of record WNYA01001706.1, on the reverse strand, counting down.
TCGCAGATAGTATCACACAGGGATAGGGTTAGATACACGGCTCAGCAATCAGTATCACGCAGGATAAGGATTAGTATACACAGCCAGCAGGACAGTACCCACAGATAGATTAGATATTACACCAGGCTCAGCAGACGTATCTACACAGGATATGATTGATACACAGCTCAGCAGACCAGTATCACACAGGATAGGATTAGATACACAGTCTAGCCAGTCAGTACTCACACAGGATAGGATTAGATTACACAGATCAGCAGTCATATCACACAGGGATAGGATAGATCACACGCTCAGCAGTCAGTCTCCACACAGGATAGGATTAGATCACAGCCTGCAGCAGACAGTTATCACAGAGGATAGGCCGGCTACCAGGCAGGGATTGGGCGGGCTGTCGGGGTGTGCGAAGGTTATCGGGTTCGTCATGTCGGTGGCCGCCTCCTATCGCTCTGGCGCGTCGAGTTACTGAGTCCGAGCGTGCGGAGCCGTTGGCAGTTTCTATGGTAACTGTGCGACACGTGGACATCCGTTAAACCGTCGTGGATCGGACGCCATTTTGTTGTAGCCCTCACCCTATGTGCAACAGGCGGAGACCCGAGTGTAGAGTCCCGCCCGCGAGACTGCTTGCCGTGCTACACATGGGGCTATCAGAGGGCGCTCCTGCGGCTGGTGGGTGGGGAGCGGTCGAGTCCTGGAGCATCAGCAGGGGGTAGAACTACAAGTCCCAGCATGCTTAGCGCGCAAGCCATGCTCTCCCCGCACAATCACAAATACTCGTAATAAGGATTCGTTCTGCCTGGGAGTGATGGCGTATGTGGGGAGAGGATAGTTAGCCTTCCCTGATTGGCTGTCATGTTTTTGGCTACGCGGGCGGGAGCTGGTGGCGCTGTGTAATATTTGTGTCCTGGTGCCCCTGAGATGAAGATCGAGTATACCCCTTCGCCCCAGCGAACAGCGCCTGTTCGTTGTTGTGGCTCGGGGGCGGTTACTGTGTCTCTGTTGTCCCCTCATCAGGGGAGCGGTCCCATGTCAGAGTTAACTGATGGGGGGTTAGCCTTGCGTAGCACCATCCCCCATGGGACGTTTTGTTTGTGTTTGCTGAGACGTTCGCCTTCTTTTAGATTACTCGCGAAGCGTTTTCCGTCGTGACGACGCCCAGACTACACCAGGTAGTAAGGGGATTCCAGGACGCGGGCTGCATCCCTTTACAAGGCTCTGTTCACATACCTGCTGTATCGTTGTGTGGGTGTGGCGCCCCCCTGAACCTGCGTCCATTGGGGGCCCCTGTCAGCGTCCATCACATGCCGGGGTGTATGGTCTCCTCAGTGGAGGTATCCAAACTGGGATGCTGATTCTGGACTCCCAGAGAATAGATTTCCGATCGTAGCTAGGATTCTTGTTACATGTGTCTGGACTGCCAGCACTAATACAATTGATAACAAGTACAGGAGAGAAATGGTAGTTGGTGGGCAATCCGTATCCTGTAGGATCACAGGTAACCGTAATCTCCTGTCTGGATCTCCCAGCTCCCAGGGCACAAACTATAACACGGGGTAGCAGGCTGCTTATGGGCCCGGCAGGCTCGGGGCCCCGTAACTCTGAACCACACACACCAGAGTGGAGGTATGTGCAGCATTTTAGCTATACATACTCAATGCTTGTTACACCTCTAAGGGGGGCCCTGCCCTTCCTAGTCACACCCTGTCACTCCGAATGTAATTATATACTCGTACACTGCACAACCCTCAGCTGTGACAGTTGCCACCTACTCTCGTCCTCTGTTTTTTTTAGGACTTTTGACACGGTTCCGCAGACAACTGAGCGCCTCTAAGCTGTACCACGTTGGAACGCCCCACCGTGCTTGTGCCTCTTCCATCTCCGAAGATGTCCGCCAACGCGTCGGTCCTGGCCATCGTGGACTTGCCGTATCTGTCACATCAACCAGGCGCTCTGACAGATACGATCCACAGCCAGAAACGGGGATGACCAGTCCGTCCTCGCTGGTTCGATCCAGTCCCCCGCCCACCGCCGGTCGTCTGGATTTAACTTGTACGCTTCTCCATGTGCCTGGGGGTGGCTCCTCACACTGCTGTGCCCTGATCTCTCTGCCCAGCATGGCCTCTGGACACAACAGACAGTCCACGAGGCAGAATGATGTGGAGCCCTGCGATGCTTGAAGAACAGAGACAGCAGGAGTGAGGAAAGACCCCTATGGTGTATTTCCCTTGTTTGCCAGACCCCCTGTTCTCCCCAGTCCTCTCCGCAGGTCTGCACAGACTACCATCTGCTCCTCACGGTGACTTGCAGTCTCGGTCCCGCACAGTTGTAACCTCATGATGCCGAGTCTTCAGAAAGTGCTGTGTATAGGTCACTGGTCCCGGAGCCTCCTGCCCACGCTGGTGAGGCCACGATATGAGCTCTTATCAGATCCCACTGTTTGCAAACTGAGCCAAAGCAATGAACCCCAAAATGTTACCACACGACAAGCACATACGGGGTCCTATACAGCTGCTTCCAGGGACACTCATCATCACTGATCATCTCCCGTCAGGTCGTCCTTGCAGTGTTCTGCAGCAAACCCCAGCCAGACAGCAGCCCCAGTAAGAGCTCTTGTGTGGAGGGTCGAGCGAGAGCACAGCCCCCCACAGTGGTATAGTCGCACTATAGAGGAACCCCGCCTGGAAAGCAAATGAGGTCTCAGGTAAGACCCCTGACATGGAAGACGGGGGCATGACGGGGACTGCGCTGACACTTGGGGGGGCAGGAACAGCTGACACTTGGGGGGGACAGGACAGGGACACGCTGATATTGGGACAGGACGCGGCCATGCGGACACTTGGGGGAGACAGGGATACGCTGACATTGGGTGGACAGACAGGACAAGTGACACTTGGATGGGGACAGGACAGGGACCAATACATGGGCAGACTGACCTTGGAGGACAGGACAGGGACACGCTGAGACACTTGGGGGGGACAGGGCACAGGGGACACGCTGACACTATGGGGGACAGACATGGACACGCTGCACACTTGTGGGGGGACAGACGGATACACGCTGAACTTGGGGGTGGACTAGGACAGGGGTGACACGTGGACTGCTACTGGTTGGGGAAGAGCCAAGGACACGTGACACTTGGGGTGGACAGGACAGGGACACCTACTGACTTGGGGGGACAAGGAGGACTAAGGGACACGCCTGACACGTCTTTGGGGGACAGGACAGGTGACATCGCTGACACTTATTGGTGTTAAGGACCCACAGGTACACCGCTTACAACTTGGGGGCCAGGACATGGACCCGCTGACACTTGGGTGTACACAGGACACAAGTGAATGGACAACCTGACGGGCTGTACACTCTGCCTAGACCTGCTGATGGTTTGTACATGTATCATGTGGGCTCAGGTTGTTACAGTGTATACAGTTAGACCCTGACTGAGGTTTTGTTACACGGTCTAATGTGGGCTCAGGCTTGTTACGTATATACAGTTAGACATGCTGATGGTTTGTTACACTGTATCATGTGGGCTCCAGCTTTGTTACAGTGGTGTTGTATACAGCATAGACACTGCTGATTGTTTGCACTGTATGATCTCTGACAATTCCTATCTTTGAGCTGAGGGTTTGTTACACTGTATCATGTGGGCTCCAGGCTTGTTACAGTATATACAGCCTAGACCCTGCTGATGGTTTGTTACATTGTATCATGTGGGCTCCAGGCTTGTTACAGTATATACAGTCTAGACACTGCTGATGGTTTGTTACACTGTATAATGTGGGCTCCAGGCTTGTTACAGTGTATACAGCCTAGACCTGCTGATGGTTTGTTACACGTATTATTCTATGACACTCCCTCCCTCTGCAGCTGAGGGTTGTGACATTGTTTAGCTCAGTGCTTGCAGTTCTTTGGCTTTTCTTGCAGACTGGAATCGTTGTCTGGAACTTAAAAAGAAAGGTAAGATGATGGTCGCGCGCTGCCCACGTGTCTGGTCACCTCCGGGGGGTGGGTCTGGATGTCATCATGAGCTGACCTGTGACCTGACTCTCTCTGCAGATCCCTCTCGGGTATTGTTATGCAGAACCATGGATGGTAAAGGTTACGGACCCTCACAGGGCGGAGCACCCTGATCCTGAAGGAGGCCCGACCACAAGCGCCATCCCCCCAGACCCCACCACCTCCCCCGCAACACTCAGTCCGCCAGAGCGGCAGTAAAGAGGCGCACAGAGATTGTGCCCTCGAGAGAACTGCTTCACACTCTGTGCAGGAAGGGGTTAAGGTGGCATTTCCTGGAGGCGTGTATTTTAGTTTGGTTTTTAGTTTGTAGTTGCCCACCCATAGTCCGCGGCAGGAGGGGCCGGTTTGCCTCCAGCGTTGTGCACGTGTGTGGATCAGCGGCCTCAGCCCTGGCGCTTCCCTGGACTCTCGCGCTTCCTTTTTATTTCATTTTTGCTTGCCCCCCCTTCCCCCGTGATGTGCAAGCGGCGCCCCCACCCCGCGGTACCACAGGAAGGATTCTCCACAGGAAAGACTGTTTTTCCGTTTTTTTTCTTGTAAGACCGCTAAGCCCCTTCGTACCTTTTTAGTTATTTGTTGTTTTTCTCGATCTTATTTTTACCATTTCACGCTGTTGGCTGGTTCCAAAACCCACAAACTTGGCGATTGGAGGCGGGCCTGGAGAGATTGTCATTAAAGTCAGTTTTATTAAACCCTCCTGCCTCCACGACTCCTCGTACAGACCTACCTCGTGCAGCGCTTTCCAGACACACCTGCCACCAAATACCTGCAGAGACCCTACGCCTCAAGAAATTGTAAGACCACCTCGATGCAGCGCTTCCTGAAACATTGCTACGAATCCCTGCAGAGACCCTCCTGCCTCACGACGACTGCTGTACAGACCTACATCGTGCAGCCGATTTCTGACACATTGCCACATAATCCCCTGCAGAGACCCTCGGCCTCCAAGATCCTCTGCTACAGGACCTACTCGTGCAGCGCTTCCTGACACCGGCTACGAATCCTGCAGAGACCCTCCGGCATCCACGACGACTCTGTCAGACCTACACGTGCACAGCGCTTTCATGAACACATGTACCAATCCCGCAGAGCCCCTCCTGCCTCCACGACTCCGCTCGTAACGGACCTAACTGGCAGCGCTTTCCTGACACATTGCCACAAATCCCCTGCAGAGGTCCAGCTCAGCCGAGCAGAGCCTAACACAAGTGCCCGAAATCCTCTGCTGCCCCCGGTCATGGTAGATGCGCAGTGCAGGACACATCAGCCAGGGCCTGCCTGTACACAGAGCACAGGCAGTGTGAGGACAGCCCACCACCACCCCGCCTGTACACAGAGACAGCGTGTGAGGACGCCCTGAGCCAAGCCCCTTCCTGTACACAGAGACAGCAGTGGTGAGGACAGCCCCTGAGCCAGCCCTTCCTGTACCCCAGAGCACAGCAGGGTGGGACAAGCCCTGAGCCAGGCCCTTCCTACACAGCGAACAGCAGTGTGAGGATAGCCCCTGAGCCAGCCCTTCCTGTACACCACGAGGCACAGCAGTGTGAGGACAGCCCTGAGCCAGCCCTTTGCCTGCTACACAGAGCACAGCAGTGTGAGGGACAGCCCCTGAGCCAGCCCTTCCTGTACACAGAGCACAGCAGGGGTGAGGCAGCCTGAGCCCAGCCCTCTGTACACAGAGACAGCAGTGGAGACCAGCCCCCTGGAGCAGCCCTTCCTGTACACCAGAGACAGACAGGTGAGGGACAGCCCCTAGCAAGCCCTTCCTGGACACAGAGCACAGCCGTGGAAGGGACCAGCCCTGAGCAGCCCTTCCTGAAACAGAGCACAGCGTGTGAGGACCCGGCCCCGAGCGCCAGCCTTCCTGGACACAGAGCACAGCAGTGTGAGGACAGCCCATGAGCCCAGCCCGACCTGTACACAGAAGCACAGCAGTGTGAGGACAGCCTGGCCCGCCTTCCTGTACACAGCGCACAGCAGTGGAGGACAGCCCTGAGCCAGCCGTCCTGTTACACGAGCACAGCAGTGTGAGGACAGCCCTGAGCCAGCCCTTCCTGCTACACAGAGACAGCAGTGTGAGGAAGCCCTGAGGCCAGCCCTTCCTGTACACAGAGCACAGCAGTTGTGCGGACAGCCCCTGAGCCAGCCCTTACTGTACACAGAGCACAGCAGGGGAGGACACAAGCCCCCTGAGCCAGCCCCTCCTGTACACAGAGCAAGCAGTGGGAGGACAGCCCCTGAGCCAGCCCCTTCATGTCACAGAGCACAGCAGTGTGAGGACAGCCCGGAGCCAGCCCTTCTGTAAACAGAGCACCGCAGTAGTGAGGGACCGCCCTGAGCCAGCCTTCCTGTACACAGAGCCCAGCCAGGTGAGGACAGCCCCGAAGCCAGCCCTTCCTGACACAGAGCCAAAGCAGTGTGAGGACAGCCCTGAGCCAGCCCTTCCTGTACACAGAGCACAGCAGTGTGCGGACAGCCCTTAGACAGCCCTTCCTGTACACAGAGACAGCAGTGTGAGGGACAGGCCTGAGCCAGCCATTCCGGACACAGAGCAACAGCAGTGTGAGGGACAGCCCTGAGCAGCCCTTCCTGTACACGAGCAAGCAGTGTGAGGACAGCCCCTGAGCCAGCCCCTTCCTGTACACAGAGCACAGCAGTGTGAGGACAGCCCCTGAGCCAGCCCTTCCTGTACACAGAGCACAGCAGTGTGAGGACAGCCCCTGAGCCAGCCCTTCCTGTACACAGAGCACAGCAGTGTGAGGACAGCCCCTGAGCCAGCCCTTCCTGTACACAGAGCACAGCAGTGTGAGGACAGCCCCTGAGCCAGCCTTCGTACACAGAGCACAGCAGTGTGAGGACAGCACCTGAGCCAGCCATTCCGGTACACAGAGCCCAGCGTGTGGGACAGCACCCATGAGCAGCCCTCCTGTACACAGAGCACAGCAGTGTGAGGACAGCCCCTGAGCCAGCCCTTCCTGTACACAGAGCACAGCAGTGTGAGGACAGCCCCTGAGCCAGCCCTTCCTGTACACAGAGCACAGCAGGGTTTGTTGAGGACAGCCCATGAGCCAGATCCGTCCTGGACACAGAGCACAGCAGTGTGAGGACGCCCCTGAGCCGCCCTTCCTGTACACAGAGAACACGAGTGTGAGGGACAGCCCCTGAGCAGCCATTCGTTACACAGAGACAGCTAGTGTGAGGACCAGCCCCCGGAGCCAGCCCTTCCTGTACACCAGAGCACACGCATGTGATGGACAGGCCCTGAGAGCAGCCCTTTCCTGTACACAGACGCCAGCAGTGTGCAGGACGGCCCTTAGATGCCAGGCCCTTCCATGTACCAGAGCACAGCACTGTGAAGAACTAGCCCCTGAAGCCAAGCCTCATCCTGTCACAAGCACAGTCAGTGTGAGGACAGCCTCCTAGCAACGCAAGCCCCTTCCCTTGTACACCAGCATAGCCAGCAGCAGTGTGAGGACAGCCCCTGAGCCAGCCCTTCCTGTACACAGAGCACAGACAGTGAGCAGCCCTAGAGGCCTTCCAAAGCCACACAGTGGCAGCCGAGCCAGCCTTCCTGTACACAGAGCACAGCAGTGTGAGGACAGCCCTGAGCCAGCCCTTCTGTACACAGGCACAGCAGTGTGAGAGCAGCCCCCTGTAGGCCAGGCCCTTCCTGTACAACAGAGCCAGCCGCAGTGGTTGAGGACAGGCCCCTGAGCAAGCCCTCCTGTAACAAAGCACAGCACGTAGCCCTGAGCACGACGAGCACACGCAGGGGTGATGCAGCCAGCCAGCCCTTCCTGTACCACAGAGCACACGCAGTGTGAGGACGGCCCCTGTACAGCCTCTTCCTGTACACAGCAGCGTGAACAAGCCAGGATCTTCTTCGCAGCTTGGAGGCAGCCCCTGAGCCACGCCCTTCCTGTAACAGAGCACGCAGTGTGAGACGCCCCTGAGCAGCCCCTTCCTGTGTCCCAGACGCACAGCAGTGTGAGACAGCCCCTCGAGCCAGCCTCTTCCTGTACACAGAGCACAGGCAGGTCTGTGGGGACAAAAGAGCCCTGAGCCAGCCCTGCCTGTACACAGAGCACAGCAGCTGTGAGGACAGCCCCTGAGCCATCCTCTTCGACAACTGTGAGCTGCGGCAGTTACTGACCAGACCCAACAGCAGTGGTGGGACAGCCCCTGAGCCAGCCTCTCCTGTACACAGAGCACATCGTGAGGACAACCTGAGCCAGCCCTTCCTGTACTTCGAGCACAGCAGTTGAGGACAGCCCCCCTGAGCCAGCCCTTCGCTGTACACAGAGCACCGTTGTCGAGGACAGCCACTGAGCCAGCCTTCCTGTACACAGAGACCACAGCGTGTGAGGGACACACCCATGAGCCAGCCCTCCTGCTACCACAGAGCACAGCAGTGGGTGAGCGACAGCCCCTGAGCCAGCGCCTTCCTTTTACACAGAGCCAGCAGTGTGTGAGGACAGCCCTGAGACAGCCGTTCCGGTACAGGACCGTGTCACAGCCTAGCACGTCACAAGCCACGCAGTGGTGAGGACACACCGGATCCAGCCCTCTGTACACAGAGTCACAGTCAGTGGACGGACCAGCCCTGAGCCAGCCCTTCCTGTAACAAGCAAGCAGTGTGAGGACCAGCCCCTGAGCCACGCCCTTCCTGTCTAACAAGCACCAGCAGTAGGGAGGACAGCCCTGAGCCAGCCCTCCTGTCACCAGGCACAGCAGTGTGAGGATCAGCCCTGTAGCCAGCCCTTCGCTTCCAGAGCCAGCGTTGGTGAGGACAGCCCCTGAGGCCCTCCTGTCCACAGTAGCACGCAGTGTGAGCGACAGACCCCTGAGCAGCCCTTCCTGTACACAGACAACAAGTTGTGGGACGCCCCTGAGCCAGCCCTGTCCTGTTACCACGAGCAACGCAGGGTGGTGAGGACAGCCCCCGAGCCAGCCCTTGCCTGTACACAGAGCACAGCAGTGTGATGAGACAGCCCTCTGAGCCAATCCTTCTGTTACACAGAGCATACGCATGTTGAGGAAGCAGCCCTGACAGCCCTTCCTGTAACAGAGCACAAGCAGGTGAGGAACAGCCCTTGAGCACAGCCCTTTCCTGTACGACAGCACAGCAGTGTTATGACACGCCCTGAGCCAGCCACCCTTCACTGTACCAGAGCACGCAGTGGAGGACAGCCTGGCCAGCCCCCCTGCTAGCTGAGCACAGCATTGAGGATACAGCACTGACCAGTCCCGTCTACGGCAGCATTGACCCCATGCCTCTGCAGCCAGCGACAGGCCGGTACGTCGCTTACCCCTGCGATTGTGGGTGAGAGAGCCTTTGCAAACCTGTTTTCATTTCAAGCTTTCTGTGCACTGCTGCGCTCTGTCACAGGGAAATGCGTGTGAGGACATTCCCCACTCCCCAGGCACGTGGAGAGAGGCAAACTGCTCAATTTGAAGACCACGTCCTGCTGCTACTACTGCTATACAAGGTGGACTCACAATTCACCAGGGACGGTTACATAACATTACTGCACCATATGTGCAGGATGATTACACATTCTGCAGTGTAAGGATACAGAGAGGCACAGCCAGTTGTGAGGAGATTTACACACTCTTGCAGTGTAAGGATACAGAAGCACACAGTGGTGAGGACTGATTACACAGAAGCGCGCACTGTAAAGGATACAGAGGAGCACAGCAGTTGGAGAAGACTGAACACATCTCTGCAGTGTGTAAGATACAGAGAGGGCACTCTGCGTAGTGAGGCTGGTTATAACATCTCTGCAGTAGTGTAGGCTACATAGAGAGCACACAGTGTTGATGACTGATTACACTCTTTGCAGTGTAAGGATACAGAGAGGGCACAGCAGTGTGAGGACTGATTACACATCTCTGCAGTGTAAGGATACATAGAGAGCACAGCAGTGTGAGGACTGATTACACATCTCTGCAGTGTAAGGATACAGAGAGGGCACAGCAGTGTGAGGACTGATTACACATCTCTGCAGTGTAAGGATACAGAGAGCACAGCAGTGTGAGGACTGATTACACATCTCTGCAGTTGTAAGGGATACCAGAGAGGGCACAGCAGTGTGAGGACTCCTGATACACATTCTGGGCAGTGTAAGGACTAGAGAGCACAGCAGTGTGAGGCTGATACACATCTCTGCAGTGTAAGATACAGAGAGCACAGGCAGTGTTGATGGACTGAATTTACACATCTCTCAGTGTAAGGATACAGAGAGGGACACTGCAGTGTGAGGAATCGATTACACATCTGCGCTGTTAAGGCACAGAGAGGCACGCAGTGAAGAGACTTATTACACATCTCTGACAGTGTAAGATACATGAGGGCACAGCAGTGTGAGGACTGATTACACATCTCTGGCGGTTTTAAGGTATACGGAAGGGACACAGCAGTGTGAGGACTGAATACCATCTCTCAGTGTAAGGTAACAGAGAGGGCCAGCAGTGTGACGGACGGATTACACATGATGCTGCAGTGTAAGGATACAGAGAGGGCACCGCAGTGTGAGGACTGATGAACATCTCTGCAGTGTAAGGATACAATAGAGAGCACCAGCAGTGTGAGGAGATTACAACATCGCTGCACCGTTGTAAGGATACAGAGGAGTGGATAGCAGTGTGAGTGAACTGTTACACATCTCTGCAGTGTAAGGATACAGAGATGGCCAGCAGTGTGAGGACTGATTACACATCTCTGCAGTGTAAGGATACAGAGAGCACAGCAGTGTGAGGACTGATTACACATCGCTGCAGTGTGAAGATACATAGAGAGCACAGCAGTGTGAGGATACATAGAGAGCACAGCAGTGTGAGAGATTCACATCTCTGCTGTACGGATGACAGAGAGCCAGCAGTGTGAGATGATTACCATCTTCTGCAGCTTGTAAGGATACCAGAGAGGGCACAGCAGTGTTGGATGTTACACATCTTCTGCAGTGTGAGATACATAGAGGGCACAGCATGTGAGCTAACAGAGAGGGCACAGCAAGTGTGTAGGACTGATTAACATCTCTGCAGCTGGAGGACTGATTACACATCGCTTGCAGTGTAAAGGATTAAGAGAGGGCACACAGGTGAGGAACTGATACACATCTCTGCAGGTAAGGATACAGAGAGGCACAGCAGTGGTGGAGGACTGATTAACATCTCGCCAGTTGTAGGAACGAGAGCACCAGCCCAGATGTGATGACGATTAACATCTTCGCTGTGGAGGATACATCAGAGGAGCACAGCAGTGTGAGGATACTAGAGAGCGACGCAGTGTGAGGACTTGATTACAACATCGCTGCCAGTGTAGAGGACTGATTACACTTCTCTGCATTGTAAGATACAGAGAGGGCACAGCAGTGTGAGGAACTGATTACACCATCGCTGAGTTGTGAGGACTGATTACACTTCTCTGCAGTTGTAAGGATAAGAGGGCACAGCAGTGTATGACTGATTCACCAACTTTTCTGCAGTGTAATGATACATAGAGAGCACAGCATGTTGAGGACTGATTACACCAATCGCTGCAGTGTGAGGCTGATTCACACTTCTCTGCAGTGTCCAGGATACAGAGAGGGCACAGCCGTGTGAGGACTGATTACACTATCTGGCACGTAAGGATCCAGAGAGGGACCAGCGTGTGAGGACGATTACACATCGCGGTCGCGATGTAAGGATACAATAGAGAGCACAGTCGTGTGAGACTGATTACCACATCTCTGCAGTGTAAGGGATACATAGAGAGCCACAGCAGTGTGACGGAGCTGGATTACACATCCTCTGCCAGTTGTAAGGACTACTACGAGAGCACAGCATATGTTATCTGGTTAGGTAGCAAGGCAGCTGATATTACACATTCTGCAGTGTAAGGATACAGAGTCAGCACAGCAGTGGTGAGGACTGACTTACACATCTCTGCAGTGTAAGGATACATAGCAGCACAGCATGTGCAGGATGATATACACATCTCTGCAGGTAAGGATACATAGGAGGCACAAGCGTGATGGACTGATTACACATCTCTGCACAGTGTACAGAAGAGAGGTCCAGCAGTGTGAGGACTGATTACACATCTCTGGCTGTGTAATGGATCCATAGAGGCACAGCAGTGTGAGGACTGCTTTACACATCTCTTGCAGTGTAGGATATAGAGAGCCCCAGCAGGTGAGGACTGATTACCATCTCGCAGTTGTAAGGATACGATAGGACATGTGAGACGAACATCGCGCAGTAGTTGAGAAGCAGCTAGGAGACTGATTACACATCTCTGCAGTGTAAGGAACAGAGAGGCCAGCAGGTGTTGAGGAACTGATTCACATCTCTGAGTGTAAGGATTACAAGGGCAATGAGAGGTCCACATCTGCAGGTAAGGATCGAGGGCACGGTGGACTGATACCAACATCTGCATGTAAGATACATAGGCAACGCGTTGAGAGATTACATTCTGCTTAAGGATACATAGAGAGCACAGCAGTGTGAGGACTGATTACACATCGCTGCAGTGTGAAGATACATAGAGAGCACAGCAGTGTGAGGACTGATTACACATCTCTGCAGTGTAAGGATACATAGAGAGCACCAGCAGGTGTGAGGACTGATAACAATCTCCTGCAGTGTGAAGATAGCATACAACACACAGTGTGCAGGACTGATTACACTCTCTTGCAGTGATAAGATACAGAGCGGCACCTGCAGTGTGAGGGACAGTTGCAACAGGGTCATACACTGCGGTGTCATTGTCTGCCGACTCCCCAGTGATTACGCGCGTGGTTCAGGATGTGCGTTCCTTTTACAGCATCCTGCATTCCGGGTCGCAGGTCTGGGATTTCTGTGAATGTGACGATTCAGCAGAGGAGAGGGGAGGGGTTCACCTGCGGTCCTGCGCCCAACATAGAACGGAACAACTAATAGCGCCCCCCCGCCGCAGCAGCTCTGATTACTATGGCAACTGCAGACAATTCGGGACCTGAAGGAGTCTGATTAGTCAGGGTGGGCAGAGAGGGGTTAAACAGAACCCGAAACCAAAGACACGGCCGCAAGGTAATGAAGAGGTCACCGCACCCCAGGGGGTCACACGGCCTCCTCTATGTATCTCAGGACAGATAGGATTAATTAACACAGCTCAAGCAGGCCGTCATACACACAGGATAGGATTAGATACACAAGCTCAGCAGAAGAGTATCACACCAGGATAGGAGTTAGATACAGCAGCTCCAGGCAGTGTATCACACCAAGGATAGGATTAGATACACAGCTCAGCAGAGCAGTATCACAAAGAGGATAGAAGGATTAGATACACAGCTCAGCAGGCAGTATCAACAGATAGGGTAGATACACGGCTCAGCAACAGTATGCCACAGGATAGATGAGTAATACACAGCCAGCAACGTAGCACAACAGGATAGGTATAGATACACGCTCCAGCAGCAGTATCACACAGGATAGGATTAGTACACACGCAGCAGACAGTATATCACACAGGATGGGATTAGATACACAGCTCACAGGCAGTATCACACAGGAGGGATTAGTCGGATTTACACGCTCAGCAGACGTATCACACAGGAGAGGGATTAGATACCAGTCAGCAACAGATCGACACAGGAGAAGTATTAATACACAGCTCATGAGCAGGCGTATATCGCACAGGATGGTAGGATTCGATACACAGCTCAGCAGACAGTATCACAAACATGAGGTTAGATAAACACAGCGCAGCAGACAGTATCACACAGGAGAGGATAGATACACAGCTCAGCAGGCAGTAGGTATCACACACAGGGAGTATTAGATACACAGTCAGAGGCCCAGTATCACACAGGATAGGAATTAGAATACAGCTCAGCAACAGCTAATCACATGGAGGGATTAGAGATATCAGTCAGGCAAGGCATATCCACAACCAGTAGAGGATTAGATCCAAGCTCTGCAGAATTACACCAGGATATGAAGATACAAGCTAGCACGGCAGTATCACACAGTAGGATTGATACACAGCTCAGCATCCAGTATCCACCACAGGATAGGGATTCGATACACAGCTCAGCAGGCCGTCATTCAACCGGATTAGGATTTAGAACACCAGCTCGCAGGCAGTATTCACACGAGGATGGGATTAGATACACAGCTCGCAGCCAGTTATCACACCAGGATGGATTAGATACACCCTCAGCAGACAGTATTCCCACCAGGATAGATTAGATACACAGTCTCAGCAGACAGTATCACACATGATAGGCATTAGATACACAAGCCAGGACAGTTCACACATGCGGAGAGGATTAGACTCACAGCATCAGCAGGCATATCACACCAGGAGAGGCTTAGAATACACAGCCCAGCAGGCTAGTCATCAACAGGATAGGATTAGATGACACAGCTCACAGACAGTATCACACGGATAGCGGCGATTAATATACAGCTCAGAGGTCCAGGATAACACAGGCTCAGAGCTGTAACTCAAGTCCGATAGATACACAGCTCAGCAGGTAATCAACAGGACTAGATCTAGATCACATCTCGCAAGCCAGTACCAGGCACGTATAACACCAGCAGAGTACAGGAAGGATTAGATACCCACAGCTCAGCAGCAGTAGCACACAGGATTAGGGATAGATACCAAGCTCAGCAGGTCCAGTATCACACAGGCATGGATTAACTCAGCTCACAGACAGACCAGTAGTTAGTAAGTCGCAGACGTATCACACAGGATGGGGTATCAGCATCAGACCCTTACATTCGATATAGATCACCAGCAGACAGTATCACCACAGGATGAGATTAGATACCAGCTCAGCATACAAGAAATCACACAGGATGAGATTAGATACACAGCTTAGCAGACCTGTATCACACAATGGATATAGATAAAGCTCAGCAACAGTACACATCAGGTAGGATTAGATACAACGACTCGCAGACAGTACACACAGGATAGGAGTTAGATACAACTCAGCCGACAGTATCACAAAGGGATAGATTAGATCCACAGCTCAGCAGTGAGTATCACCAGGATTAGATTAGATACACAGCTCCAGCAGACAGTGATCACACAGGATAGTAGTTAGATACACGAGTCTCAGCGCAGTATCACACAGGAGGGATTAGATAACTCAGCAACGAACACCAATTCGTACACGGCACAGTTACACCAGGATATGAATTAGAGACACAGCTCAGCAGTACAGTATCCCAACATACGGATTAGATTACACAGCTGCAGCGGCAGTAGCCTCAACGGATAGGATTAGATACCAGCCAGCATGTATCACAACAGGGGAAGATAGATACACGTCTCAGCAGACACGTATCACACAGATGGATTAGATACACAGCTCAGCAGATACACACAGGATATGTATTAAGATCCAGCCTCCAAAGTCAACGTATACAAGTCAATCAGTATATCACACAGGATAGGATTAGATACACAGCGCAGGCAGACTATCACACGTATAGATTATGATAGCACAGCTCAGCAGACCAGTATCACAAGGAGTATTGATACACAGCTTCCAAGTATCACACAGGATAGGATTAGATACAAAGCGCAGCATCCAGTACACACGGATAGGATTAGATACACAGCTCAGCCGAGTGCAGTATCACACAAGGATAGTCACATCATGAGGAGTTACAACAGGATGGGATAGACACAGCTCAGCAGACAGTATCACACACGGATGGATTAATAAACAGCTCGCCAGTATCACAAGTAGGATTGAGATACACAGCTCATCAGTCAGTATACACAGGGATAGGATTAGATACCACAGCTCAGCAGACAGTATCACCGGAATGGATTCGATACACAGCTCAGACTAGTTATAACACAGGTATGATGATTAGATACAAACACAGCAGTAGTATCACACAGGATGGAGATTAGATAACCAGCTCAGCGACAGTATCACAAAGGATAGGGGATGAGATACACACTCACAAGCGGCATATCCACACAGGAGGATTAGATTACACAGCTGCAGACTAGTATCACACAGGATAGGTTAGATACACAGCTTCAGCACGTTATCACCAGGATAAGGATATACACACAGCCAATACTAGATACACAGGCTCAGCAGGAGTATCACACAGGATATGATTAGATACACAGCTCAGTCAGACCAGTATCACACAGGATAGGATTAGTACACATCTCAGCCAGCAGATCACACGAAGATAACCAGCTAGCAGGTGTATCCATGGAATTAGATCAGGTCAGCATCAGATCACGATGTTATATTTCAGTCACAGTACACCACGAGGATAGATACGCTGCAGAGATCACGGAAGAATACACAGCTCGCAGACAGTTCACCAGAATTAGATCAATCACATCACAACACAGGATAGGATTAGATACACAGCAGTCAGACGTGATAGATCAACTCGTATTCACATAATGACACATCACGAGTATCGAGGCCGGCTCAGCAGGGATTGGGCGTGGCTGTCGGGGTGTGAAGCGTTATCGGGTCGCATGTCGGTGGCCCGCCCCTATCGCTCGGCGCGTGCGCATACTTAGTCCGAGCTGCGGAGCCGTTGGCAGTTTCTATGGTAACTGTCGACACGGGGAATCCCGCTCAACTCGTCGGGGATCGGACGCCATGGTGTTGTAGGGCCCTCACTACCATGTCAACAGCGGGTACCACGAGTGTAGAGTCCCGCCGCGAGCCTGCTGCCGGCTACACATGGGGTATCAGAGGGGCGCTCCGCGGCGGTGGGTGGGGAGCGGTCAGTCTGGAGCATCATGCGGAGGTAGAAACTAAAGTCCCCAGCATGCTTAGCGCGCAAGCCGCTCTCCCCCGCACAATCAATAATAACGTTGCCTGTACATAAGAGTATTCTGGGTCTGCTATTCGTGGGAAAGCTTGAGTGCGCGGTAATTGTGTGGGGAGGAGACAGATGAGTATAGCCCCCTCCCCTGAATAATTCGCCCTGTAACATGTTGTTGTGGCTCTGCGGGCGGGCGGGTTGGTTACCTGTGTTTTTGTGTCCCCCTCAGGTGCCCCTTTGAGATGAGGCGAGATCGCCATGCCAGCCCTGTTCAGTTTCTAGGGGTTACGCCTTGCGTCCGCCACATCACCCCATGAGGTTAACGTTGTGGTGTGTGTGTTTGCGATGCCTCGCGCCATACTCTGTTGTAGAGCGTCTTACATTCCGCAGCGTTTCCGCGTGACGACGCACCAGATACACCAAGGTATAAGGGGATTCAGGACGCGGGCTGCATCCCTTACAAGGCGTCTGTTCCATACCTGTCTGATTCGTTGTGTGTGGTGTGCGCCCCCCTGAACCGCAGTCCATTGGGGGCCCCTGCAGCGTCCATCACGTTCCCGGGGGATGTATGTCTCCCTCATGTGGATTCAACTGGAGATGCTGATCTGACTCCCAGGAATGAACTTTCTCGATCGTACTGAGGAGTTATTGTTACATGTGTCTGGGGATGCCAGCACCTATACATTGTAACAAAGATACAGGAGAGAAATGAGTTGTGTTGGCATCCGTATCCTGTAGGCATCACAGGGTAACCGAAATCTCCGCTGGATCTCCCAGCTCCCAGGGCGACAAACTTACTCGGGGTAGTCAGCTGTATGGGCCCGTGCAGTGCTCGGGGCCCTAACTCTGAACAAACGCACTCAGAGTGGAGGTAATGTGTCAGCATTTTGCTATACATACTACACACTGCTTGTCACCATTATAGGGGGGCCCTGCCCTTCCTAGTCACACCTGTCAGCTCCGAATGTAATTATATACTCGTACACTGCGATCAAACCCTCACTGTACAGTTTGTCACCTATCTCCTCGTGCCTCTGTTTTTTTTTTAGGAATTTTGACACGGTTCCGCAGACATGAGCGCCTCTAAGCTGTACACGTTGGAACGGCCCCCGCTGCTTGTGCCTCATCTCTCCAGTCGTTCCGAAGAGTCCGCCAACGCGTCGGTCCTGGCCAGTCGTTGACTCTGCCCGTATCTGTCAATCAAGCCGAGCGCTCTGACAGATACGAGCCACAGCCAGAAAGGGGATGACAGGTCCGTCCTCGCGTGCTGATCCAGTCCCCCGCCCCGCGGTCTCGGATTTATACTTGTACGCTTCTCCATGGTGCCATGGGGGTGGGCTCCTCACACTGCTGTGCCCTGAACTCTCTCTGACACCAGCAGGGCCTCTGGCACAACAGACAGTCACGAGGAGAGATGATGTGGAGCCCTGCGATTGCTTGAAGAACAGAGCAGCAGTGAGTGAGGACAAGACCCCTAGGTGTTTCCCTTGTTGCAGCCCCCTGTCATGTCCTTCTCCGCAGGTCTGGCACAGACTACCATCTGCTCCTCACGGTGACGTTGCATGCTCGGTCGCACAGTGTAACCTCATTGATGCCGAGTGTCTCAGGAAAGTGCTGTGTATAGAGTCACTGGTCCCAGGAGCCTCCTGCCCCACGTGGTGAGCCATCGTATTGAGCTCTTATCAGATTCCCCTGTTTGTCAAAACTGAGCCAAAGCAATGAACCCCAAAATGTTACCACACGACAAGCACTACGGGGTCCCTTACAAGCTGCTTCCAGGGCAACTTCATCATCACTGATCATCTCCCGCAGGGTCGTCTTGCAGTTGTTCTGCAGCAAACCCAGCCAGACAGAGCCCCCAAGTAAGAGCTCTTAGTGTGGAGGTCGAGCGCGACACAGCCCCCCACAGTGTATAGTCGCACTATAGAGGAAGACCACGCGCCTGAAAGCCAAATGATGTGTCTAGGTAAGACCACCTGACATGGAAGAACGGGGGCAGTGACGGGGAACACGCTGACACTTTGGGGACACGGGACATGCTGACACTTGGGGGGACAGGCGGGACAGCTGAAAATGGCGGGACATGGGACGGTCAGCTGCATGGGCGGAAGGAGAACGCTGACACTTTAGGGGGCAGGACGGGACACGCGACACTTGGGGGGACCGGACAGGGACACGTTGACACTTGGGGGAAAGGACAGGGACACGCGACACTTGGGGGGAAGGACAGGGACACGCTGAACTTGGGGCGGACAGGACAGGATCGTGACATCTGCGGGACAACTTACTGGGGGGACAGGAGGTACACGCTGACACTGGTGGGGGGGACAGGACAGGAAACGCTGGCATGCTTGGTGGGACAGACCAGGACACGCTGACACGGGGATTTGGTGAGACAGACAGGGACACCTCTCACTTGGGGGACCGGACAGGACACGCTGACCTCTGGGGGGACAGGACAGGGCACGTGACTTGGACAGCATGGACACCACTTGGGGGGGACAGGACAGGGACACGATGAACTGCACTGGGGGGAGCAGGCAGGGACACGCTGACCTGCGGACAGAAAAATAGAAGAGACACGGGACGGCGCCCCTAGTGCAATAGGTCACTTTAAGTTAGATGAAGGTATTAGAGAGATGGCTCAACCTGAAGGACACCTTGTGTTTATGCTCGTCTAGAGTAGCTACTTTTGTTCTACCGTAGCTGGTGGCCTAGGTGTTGCTGCGTCTTTCCTGGGGTCCGTACAGGTTTGGTAGTGCCGGATAGGGAATCAGGGATGTAAAGTTGAAAAAAGGGTTGCAACCGGTTTTTATTTTGTTCAAATCTTTACATCCTGTGACTTGGGGGGACGGACAGGGACACGCTGACACTTGGGGGGGACAGACAGGGACACGCTGACAATTGGGGGGGGGGCAGGGAACACGCTGACACTTGGGGGAACAGGACAGGGACACAGCATGATACTTGGGGGGGACCAGGGACAGGGACATGAGAACGTGGGGGAAGTACAGGACCGCGCATGGGGGGACGACGCATGACCACTTGGAGGACGGCAGGGATAACAGGGACAGGGACACGCTGACACATTGGAGGACGAGGAAGGGACAGCATAACACTTGGGGGGCAGGCAGGGGACCGCTGACACTGGGGGACAGGACAGGGACACGATGACACTTGGGGGGGACAGGACAGGGACACGCTGATACTTGGGCAGGCAGGGGGAACGAGTACGAAGAGGACAGGGACACGAATGACACTTGGGTGGGGGCAGGACAGGGACACGCTGATATTGGGGGGAAAGGACAGGGACAAGCTGACACGTGGGGGGACAGGGACAGGGACACGCTGACACTTGGGGGGGACAGGACAGGGACACGCTGATACTTGGGGGGACAGGACAGGGACACGCTGACACTTGGGGGACAGGACAGGGACACGCTGACACTGCGTCACTCAGGACCACCTTTGTTTCCTATCAGGAGGACTGTGCTGTCTCCTCTGGGCACTTGTTGGCTGCGATGCTCGTTTGCCTCCTCGTTGCCCTCCTGCTCTTCGTGGTCAGTGCCTGTTGGGTCAACCCCATCAAGGACAAGAGGACCCCCGCGGCGCTGTGATGGGGACTGTGGGTGTTTTTCCAGATATAAATTTTGTTTTCACACTGAAATAAACTATTCCCCCCACTCTCCCGGATTGTCCGATGTCCAATCTTCTCCTGGCGGTCACAGCCGGGCCCCGTCCTGTGTCGGGGCCACACATGAGAATGAATGGGAGTCATTATGGTTACTGTACAGTGCTACAGTGGATGTTACAATTCATGAGTTGTTGCCTCCTTCCCGGTCCTTCATTAGATTGGGGGTAACTTTGGTATAAGATTAAAGGGTCGCAGAGATTTAGGACGGTCATGATTTGGTAGGGGTCCTAGCGGTCAGACCTCCCTTCTCTGCATGTGTTGGAAATTTAGGGAGGAGAAAGGCAGGGGCGCTTGCATGGTGTAATACCTAGTAGGATGAATAAATAAAATATAACCTTAACCTGGCGAGTGTGTGGGCAGGCACCACCTGTGATGCACCTGTAGATTTTGACGGAGGCAGGAAAAAACGCGTTTGTGAACAAGTACTGTTATTTTTATAGATATTATTATCATGCGTTGCATAATTTATAAATAATTAACCCTTAACGCCTTGGCCGTTAGCTCTAGGCGCAGAGGTATAAGGGATGTATGAAGAGGGCTCAAGGGCTGACGTCTCTCTTCATACAGAGGTGGGGTTTTGCAGTTGCACACAAAACCCCACCGCTAAAAACGCGGTAGGGGTGCTTGCACGATATCGGGCTATACCCTTAAAACGCCGCCGCAAAGTCGGGGCGGCGTACGTTTAAAAGACGGCGGCGCGCGGGCGCACACCATCTTTGTTTTCGATCGCAACGACCACGAACGTAATCGGGGGGGGCGATCGGTTACCATGGGTAGCCAGGGTTATCTTGACACGAGGCTACATGGTTTATGCAGAGTTCGTTACAATGAGCAGTGCTCATTGTAACGTAAGACCTGAAAAAACCAATATATGCAATACTGTAGTATTGCAGTATAGGTTAGGAGCGATTGATCATCTAGGGGTAAATGTTACCCTAGATGGTCTAAAAAATTAGGAAAAAAAAAAATAAAAAAAATAAGAAAATATTAAAAGTTCAAATCACCCCTTCCTAGACGGATATAAAACATAACAAACAGTAAAAAATCAAGACTATTAGGTATCGCCGCGTCCCAAACATGGCGCTGATCTACAAAATATAAACACGGTACGGCCGGCGGGGGAACGCGAGGCGGGAAATGGCGCCCAATGTGCCGAAATGCGGACTTCTTTTACCACCTTTTTAAAACAAAAAAATGAATAAAAAAGAGCAAAAGGCGCACAGACCTCAAAATGGTAAGTATGAAAAGGTCGCCTCAGTTCGCAAAATAAAGGACCCTGCACAATCTCGTGCGCCAAGTAGTGAAATTTATTAGCGTCAGAAGATGCGCAAAATATGTGTGTCTTTTTACACATTGTGTCATTTTTGAAAATGTATAAAACCCAATAAAATCCTGTATAAATTGGTATCACGCGGATCGCAACGAACCAAAGCATAAAGTCGAGTAGGGGGTATTTGGCGCGAGAGTGCACGTCGGTCAAACTGAGCCCACACGACCGTGAACTTTTTTCCGTTGTAGTACACGGAGTTAAACTTAAATAAAAACTTACGAGGAAGTATACTTGGTACCACCAACTCAAGCCTCACACGGTCTTGTCACGTAAAAACTGAAAAGTTATGGGAGTGTATGGTTGGAGAGCCGAGAAATGGCCGAAAAAACCTCCGGCATGAAAGGGCACCTACACACCACACATTACCTATCAAGGTAGAGGGGTGGTAGGGAATCAAGGACGTGAGGTAGCCTACGGGGATCCTCACGTCCCGCAGGTTTATAAATTATAACTTCATAGTTATTATTGGGCGACGGGGCGTGGAGTAGCCGCATCGAGTTACAGCGGGGGCTATCGCCCGGTGCAAAACCAACTCTACCCCTGTCGGCGCGCAGGGACGAGCGGCGCAGTCGCGATCTGCAGCGCGGATGGCAGAAAGCGGCCTGCTGGCAGTCATGCTGAGCGGGGTGCGCAGGGCGGACGAGGTTGCGATGCGCAGCGGAGGAGGCGGGAGGGGCCACACATGAGAATGAATGGGAGTCATTATGGTTACTGTACAGTGGATGTTTACATTCATAGAGTGTTGCCTCCTCCCTGTCCTTCATTAGATTGGGGGTAACTTTGGTAAGATTGAAAGGGTCTGCAGGAGATTTTAGGACGGATCATGATTTGTAGGGGTCCTAGCGGTCAGACCTCCCCTTCTCTGCATGTTTGGAGAAAGAGACAGGGGCGCTTCTATGGTGTAATACCCTTTGTCAATAGTAGGATGATAAATATAAATATAACCTCTCACCTGGCGGAGTTGTGCTGGCAGGCACCACTCTGTGATGCACGTGTAGTATCTTCTGGTTCATGAAGTAGAAGAAGCGCTCGGCTCGAGCGCGAAACGCGTTGTTCGGAACTATTATTGTTATTTTTATAGATTTATATTTATCACTGCGTTGCTAATTTTATAAAATTAAAAAATCTTGAAAATACCACATTGGGTCGTCCTAGCGCCATCCAAACGCTCAACACCGCTACACACATCCAATGGAGACTCTCTGCATGTTGGGTGTTCTCCTGGCAATAAATCTTTTTAAGAAGTAACGAGCTTTGTAAATGTAACTCAATCTGGTGAACATGGATGTAAGGTCCACCTTAGGTAGGACCTATTAAAAGCAATCAGTGCCTCAGCCAGCTCCTTCTGTGGCCCTTCACCCTCCCCTCATATTGTGGTCTCTCATCTCCCCTCATATTGTGGCCTCTCATCTCCCCCTCATATTGTGGCCTCTCATCTCCTCCTCATATTGTGACCTCTCATCTCCCCCTCATATTGTGACCTCTCATCTCCCCCTCATATTGATAAGGAGATTGTGGGCTCTTCCCGAGGCCGGGGAATGGTAAGTGATACCTAGGGATCATGATAGTTGGTGGGCTCCTGGGCCGGGGATTATGGGAGGGATACATATGTAGGAATTGTGCTCCCGAGGCCAGGGATATGGGAGTGATACAAGGTTATATGGGAATTAGATTGTGGGCTCCTATGTTAGATAGGACAGGTTTTCCTCTCATGGTGTGGAGCAGAGGGTGTCCAGTCCCATACAATATACGAGCTGAATCTGTGCCGGCAGGAGTCCGGCACCATTCACAAATTCCTGAGCCTTCAAGCTGCAGTCCTCCCAGCATCATCCCCTGCTACTCGTTCAGTGACCCTGGTGCTTGCTTAGCTGGGAAGCGTTGTCCTCTCATAGTACATGTGGTCCAGGCATGGCTGCCCCCTGCAGCAGTGTCGTGGGGGGGGTCTATGCACACACGGGCGGCTGGGTCGTTTCCCAGGGACAGCTGGTGTGCTCCTTGGCACCAACTCCGGTTTCTCCACCACCATTGCCAGTACTTGGACTCCATTGGAAGGCAATGGATGTTTGCATGTAGTCGTACACATGAGTTAAGCAAATCAACCGTTCTTTACGTTACAATCTAAAATTCCGGACACACACAACAAGGCCTATTTACCCATCAGATTTTTTGCAGCTTGGAGTAACTGGAAGCACAAAGAACCGGCAAGCATCGCTATGGAGTCACCCCGTCGTGCCCCACTGGACCCCACGAACACACACCCACTATCGCATCAGCTATCCAGAACACAGATGCCCACTCCTCCCGTGCACACCCAAGCTCTTTACCAACAACCCCCACACTGCCAGTACTCACAGTAACTCTTACAGAATCCAAACCATCAACTTTTTTACCACGACAACACAAGAACCTCAGTCCAATGGAGCAGCCCCAACACATCTTCCCACACAGGAGGCTTTGTTTTCCTGTTTTTATCTACCAGTTTCACGTGCTGGCAGAGGCGGTAGAGCTCCCTCACAAAACATAAAAAAATATAGAATCACTCCCCCCCCCCACCCCCAAATAAGTCACCACCGCTCTCCATGCACAACAATGGGGGAGCCCAATGCTTTCCTGGTTAAACCCTTGGGGGGCCAATCATTAAGGTCTCTCATACTAGTCGCCCCTCCCTGCCCATGGGCACAAAAGTCGGGTCACTCAATGACAGCTTGGGGTGCCTCGCCCGGCAGGTTGAAACCGGTCACCATCTGTAGGTGATATACGGACCCCTGCTATATGATACAGACCGCCCACCACTTACCTGAAATTGTCAGGGGTGCCGCGGGGTGGTCCTGGTGCCGCGGGTGGCGGCTCTCAGTGGGCGCGGGGCCGTCAGCCGTGCCCACGGCCTCCCTGTTGTTGCCTCCCTGGCAGAGATCGCCCCCAGATACCCTGTAAGCCTCGGTGGTCTCTGTGGACATAATCCGGTGTCACCCACCGCCTGAGGGCGATAAACCAGGTCTCTCAGAGGGCGATGGGTGCTCAGCTCAGTCCCTACAGAGGGCCCCCAAAGGCCAGGCCCGGGCTATGCTATGTGTACACAGCCCTCCCTCCTACATGATGAGAAGGCAGCACGGATGCGGGGTGCACGGGCGGCCTCGGTGTCAGTCTAGAGGATCATGTACAACCCCTCTCTACCCTCCCTCTCTATACTGCTCCTCTTCACCCTCCCCCTCTCCACTTTTTTTTTTCCTCTCAGTCCATCCAAATGGCGGAGCGGGGCGGGAATAAACCGACAACGGCTAGGGACTCCTCGAGCATGCGCACAGCGGCGAGGCGTCCGCGGAGAGAGGGAGAAGAGGTGCGGTGCGCAGCGCGAATCCTTCTCTGCCGTTGGGGGGCAGCCGAGTAATAGGTGGCGCAGCGTGCATGGTTTTTCTTCCTCCCTTTTCTCTTGTTATAAATACTGTAAACTTGATTTACAAAACACATTTCCAAACTGCAAGCACAGAGGAATGGTCTCAACAGTGGAACCGAGGCATTGCTTGGGGTCACTGCTGGGGGACAGTGCATAAGATAAAGGGATAGCAACTTGGTCCTGGGGGAGGGCCTTATATACACTCACATTTTTCTGAACCCTCAAGACTGGCCAGTGTAGATCAGCGCTGATTGTGAATCAATTTCTCCTGGAACAGAAAACAGGTAGAAATGAGAGCAAGACGACCCCTATAGAGGAGCGGTCCTGTAGGTGGTGACCCCAGACCAGTTCTCATACGTCTTGGCCGTTGTTTGGGTCGTGTTTGTATCTGGTTTATAGCTCTCAACCAGGCACATAATTTAAAGGGTGGGCAGAGTGTATGGGCTATAGAGGCTCCGGGGGCCACAATGGGGCAACAGTACTAAGGTTTCCGTTGACGCATTTCCCGTCAGTTGCCTCTGACTATTTTTGATTTGTGTTGCATCGGCGCAGGCTTTCATGCAACACAAATCGGGGGGTGACGTCGGACAATCCGACTGATCGGACACACAGCGTGATTTTAAACTTTCAAAATTGTCGACAGAAGATCAGCAACTATATACAAACCGGACCAATAACAATGGTGAACCTTCCGGACGGACATGAGTCGGGGAAGCGAAGCGATTAACAGTACATCTTGTCGCGCTCGATAGAGCGTCGCGGGGGCAGCGATTCTCTGGAGAACATGCAGGACGGCCTCCCTCCGAACCCGGCCCCGCGACCAGTGACAGTTACTACCGACCGGATATGCAGCTTACAAGTGGGCCCGCACCGGAAGGACGGAATACCGTGAAGACTACCGTGTGAAAGGTGAGTCGGACTCGCGCGGAAGCAGACCTCCCCTGGGACGGTGAGATCAGCAGTAATGTACGGAGGGCGGGGAAGAGCCAGAGCTAAATCGCAAATTTACCCGTTCCATCCAATGACAAAGGTTAACCGCAGACGGGTAACAAGCAAATCGCAATCTTATACCCACAGCACTTTCGGACAAGGCCCTTACATGCACCATGGAAGAAGAAGGTGAACTCCGGGACTAGCGGGGAAGACACATTGAGATATCTGGTGCAGATCTCCGTGACTTCCCCCGCCCCCTACGAGCGCCTTATTAACAACGGAAATGCACTTACATGCACCAGGAAAAGAAGGTGAACTCTGGGGACCAGCGGGGAAGCGACACAATGCAGGATATCGAGCAGATCTTGTGACTGCCCCCCCAGCGCATTCATACAGACGACAATGCACCTACATGCCCCAGGAAGAAGAAGTGTACTCCAGACTCTGAAGCGGGGAAGCGACACATGAGGATATCGTCCCATGGGATCTAGTGACTTCCCCGCACAGCGCATTAAGATCCATAACGGACAATGCACTTCCACAATGCACCAGGAAGGAAGCTGAACCCGGGGACCCTGGCCGGGAAGGCGACACGATGCAGAGTACGTGGCGTCATTATCTTAGTTACTTCCCCGACAGCCATGTATACCACAGACCTGCACTTACAGCATCCAGACAGAAGAAGGTGATAACTCCCTGTGACCTGAGCGGGATAGTACAACAGTGCAGGAATATCGTTGGCGCGCAGGATCTTAGTGACTGTACATCCCGCACGGTCCACATCCATTGCATACCACCGACAATGCATTACTGCACCAGGGAAGGAGAAGGTGAAACTCCCAGGGACCTGCAGCGGGAAGCGAAACTTCATGATATGGTTGTGCTGGACTTGCGACTCCATCCCCGCACCCTCTCATTAAATATATACGTGACCATCCCTTCACAATGCACACGAAGAAGAAGGTGACTCCAGGGACCTGAGCGTGGGAATCGACAATGCAAGATTCGGAGGCTGCAGATCTTAGTGACTAGGCCCCGCACAGCGCTTAATACTGTGAGCAATGCACTTACATGCCCAGGAAGAGAGGTGAACTCCGGGACCTGAGCGTAGGAAAGTGACACATGCGACTATCGACCGTCAGATCTAGTGACTTCCCGCACAGTCGATTATACACGGACCATGCACTTACATCACCAGGAAGACGACGGTGGAACTCCAGGGAGCCGGAGCGTGGGAACGACACATACAGGATATCGGGTGCAGGATCTTCAATGTGACTTCCCCGCACAGCGCATTATACACGGACAATGGCACTTACTGCACCAGAAGAAGAGGATAACTCCGGGGACCTGAGCGGGGAAGAGACCACATGCAGATTCGGGTCAGATCTTTACCTACCTCCCCGCACAGCCTTATACACGGACATTCACTACATGCAGCCATAGGAGAAGGTTGAGACCAAGCTCCAGGGACCTTGGCGGGCAAGCTGACACATGCGATATCGGGCAGCATGAATCTTGGTTACTCCCTCGCAACAGCGCATTATACACGACAATGCACTTACATGCACGCGGAAGAAGAAGGTGACTCCGGGGACCTGAGCGGGAGCGACACATGCAGGTATCAGGGGCGGCCAGGAACTTAGTTGAAATCACACAGCTAGCGTCCGAACCTCGTCGAGCATTCGTATGTGGCGTCAATGGGATGGGTAAGTAAATATGCCCTAATGTGTCACTTTCCCATATCAGAAGAACAGACCTATAAACGGCACTAGAGGTAGCATAAAGTGTGGGCTACACCCCATAGAAGTTACTCAGGTGGTGCAACACATCAGTGCTAGGTGTGGGAGGATGGTTAGCTGTATCTGTCACTACAGATACCAGGAGACCACCTACAGGACCGCTACCCACATTTTCAGCTTGGCCTGTCACCCGTACCTGAGATACCTCAGAATCAGTTCAACCCCTCCGGAGATTAATGGACGACGGCTGGCATTACCATTCTCTTCACATCATCTCTATGGAGCTGAAGGATCAGTGAAGCACTCGCTTCACAATTTCAGCACTGGTTCCATTTGAGAATGTATAGGAGGCCTGAACGGCATGCGCAGCCATGTTGCCGCCATTAACTTCTGAGTGATTAGGGGTCAACGTGAGGATACCTGGGACCCCATCGGACCCCGCGTTTTTGTGATTCACTGAGACCGCTCCCACCGATCAGCCAGTCTGACTTGCTATTGGAAACCCCTTTGAGGAGAACGGGGTGCGTGTCACGAACCCTCAAAAATGACCTCAGGACCCAATGTACACGGACTTATAGCCCAACACTTGGTGTCCTGTGCTCCGTTCATGGGTTTCACACTGAGGCCCGTGTACAGAATGACGGATGAGAGTCTTGAGGACCTGTGGAGGGATGTTTATGTACCGCCTGCACCATCCGCACATGACCGTTGTGACAGTGTCAGTTAAGTCTTCCATGTGCAGGCCAGAGGTGTCCTGACTGAGGATGAGATCATGGTGAGACCATATGCAGGTACAGGGGCCCCGGGTTCCTTATGATGTATGACAATGCTGAGCACCTCATAGTGCGTACTGTCACCTCAGCATTTCTCTCCAGATGATTATTGGTGTTATTGATGCCGTGGACTGTCCAGACCTGCATCCAACTGAGCATCTGGAACCTCAAGTCTCCTCCCATCCAGTAACACCACGTTGTACCACAGGCTGCCCAGGAGCTAACTGAGGTATGGTGGAGAACATCTGCCGTGTCAATCAAGGATCAGAGATGCCGAGGTGTTTAGGGAGGTCAATATCAGTCAACGTGGGGCCACACAAATACGGACCCTCAATCACGGACTGCCTAGTGTTGTAAGGAGGTTCAGTTATCAGGCACGTGGAGCCACATCACAATACCTGACCCTCATCAGGGGAGCTGCCCAGGGGTTGTAGGGAGGTCATACAGTGCACTTGGAGGCCACACAACAAACAATACCTGAGGCCTCATCAGGAGCATGCCGAGAGTTGTGGGGAGGTCTCACAGCACGTGGAGGCCACACCAATACTGACCTCATCCAGAGCATGCCGAGGTGTTGTAGGAGATATACAGTTCCACGTGAGCCACACACATCGAACCCTCATCAGGGACGCCCAGGTTGTAGGATGTCATAACAGACACATGGAGGCCACACACTACTGATGAGCACCATCAGGCATGCCGACAACTGCATCCAATAGGAGGTCCATAACAGGCACATGGAGGCCACACACACCTACTGACCCCTCATCAGGAGCATGCCGAGGAGTTGTAGGAGGGGTCATACAGGCACGTGAGGCCACCACAATACTGACCCCCATCAGGAGCATGCACTGGGGGTTGTATGAAGGTTCTACAAGGCACGTGGAGGCCACACACACTAACTGAGCATTCAGCAAGGAAAGGAAAAAATTAATAAGAATGTCCAAGGTTTGTTAGGGAGGTCATACAGGCACGTGGAGTGCACATACATACTGAGGCCCTTCTCGGGCATGCCGAGGCATCATAGGTGAGGTACATACAGCACGTGGAGGTCACAACACACTCTGAGCCTCATCATGAGCATGCCGAGCTCATAGGCCGGTCATACAGTGACTGGAGCATCACACCAAATCTGACCTCATCAGAGCATGGCCGAGGCATCATAGGGAGGTCCTACAAGGACATGGAGGTCACACACACCTAATGAGCCTCATCAGGATGCATGGCGAGCATCATAGGGAGGATCAGTGCAGGCACATGGAGGTCACACACAATACTGAGGCCTCCTCAGAGCATCCTGCGGCATCATAGGAAAGGTCTACGGCAACATGGAGGCCACCACCTTTACTCGAGCCTCATCAGGAGGAGCATGCACGAAGGTCATCATAGGGAGGTCAATACAGCGCACATGGAGGTCACAACACTGACTAGCGATGGAGCCATCATCCAGGCAGCATGCACGACGCGTCATACATCTGCAGAGGCAGGCACATTCAGAGCACAAGGCATGCACACACAATACGTAACCCCATCAGGGCATGCCGGACAATACACTCGGACGATAGGGGTCATACAGGCTAAGGAGGCGCGCACCGCACACACACTGCCTCAATCAGAGCAGGCAGCGAGGGCTCATAGTGTAGTCTATACATGCACGTGAGGTTCACACCCAATACTGACCTCATCATGACATGCCGAGCATCACATAGGGAGGTCATACAGCACTGGAGGCCACCACAACCTACCTGACCTATCAGAGCATAGGAGGTCATAAAGCAGCCATGGAGGAGCCACAACACTACTGAGCCTCATCAGGTAGCATGCGAGGCAGATCATAGGGAGGTTTATCAGGCACGTTGAGAGTCCACAAACCACATACTGAGCCTCATCAGGAGATGCCGAGCCTCATAAGAAGGACGTCATACAGGACAATTGAGGAACAATGACCACACTTACTGAGCCCATCAGCAGGACATACATCCGAGGCATCATATGAGTTATACAAGTCAACGTGACTGGTCACACACCAATACTGATACCTCATCATCGATCATGCGCGAGTCATTATAAGTGAGATGTCAAAAAACCAGGCCATGGAGGCACACTACACTACTGACACTCACCCACCGGATGATAACATACCGAGCATCATAGGGAGTACATACCGGCACAAATGGAGCCACACACACTTACTGGCCTACATCATGGATCTTGCAGAGCAATCATAGGTGTCATAACCATGCACATGGAGTGTCACACACAATAATGACAGCCTCACACAGGCAATGCCGCACGGGCCATCTATGGTAGGTCATACAGGCACATGGATGGTCACGACGAGCACTACTGGAGTCTCAGTCCGGAGCATGCCGATGCATCCTGTGGAGTCATACAGGCCATGTAGGTTCACTACACACACTATCTCTACGATCCTCACTCAGAGACCATTGCCACCCTTTCCTCACATTGCCCTTCATTTATCACCCCCCTCTGTCTGCCCTCCGTTACCTCTTCACTGCATCGCATTCCTCGCTCACTGTCATCCTCTTTCGACTCCCTCACACCTGACTCAACATTGAGGCATTGATCACACAGGAGTCACACACATCTCACCAACCCTCACTCAGGAGAGCTGCCGATGCAATCAATGGGAGGTCAATAACAAGGCAGTGGAGGCCACACACACTACTGAGCCTCATCCGGAACCTGGTTGTGTGTTGTAGGGAGGTCGTACAGGTAGATAGAGGCCACAGACCACTGAGCCTCATTGCCTTGAGGTATTTCCACTGTTGGATCGGCCTGCAATATGATTTTCCACTTTGATTTTGAGGATAATTCTGTATATATACACACAGACCTCCATGGGATATTGTTCCTTAGCACCTTCCACGATGTAATGATTACAATCATAGAATGTAACTGGAGATTTAATTCATTAATATCTAAGATAGAGGATTTTAATGTTCTTATCAGCCATTAGCTCTCTGCATCATCCCTGTTACCCTGTAGATCAGGGGTCAGAACCTTTTGGGGGGCTAGAAAAGAGCCATGAACACACACGATCTTGGAAATAGTAATGCGGGCAGAGCCGTACCATATGGCACACCAGCCTTCCAGTTAATAAGTAGCCACAGCACATCATGTCCCGCTCAGTAGAATGTAAGGTACCCCATCCAGGAACCCCCAGTAAATATGTTCCACAATGACATGCCCCCACAATAACTAAGGTAGCCCCAGTAGAATACTAGCCACATGCACTGGCGCCCATAACTAGGTAGCCACCCTGCACATACCCCCAGTAGATAGGTGCCCCAGTACACACCCCCCATAGATAGGGTAGCCACATCACTGACACCCAGTAAATAGGTAGCCACACGCAAAGATCTCCCAATATACGCAGCTCTTCCCACACATGTCTCACCAAGAGTATAGTGTCGCCACAGAACACGGGTCCCCCCAGTAATTTTTAATCACTCCACAGCCCGAATAGGTCCCGCACCATATGACTCTCCCCCCCGTAGATCAGCCCGTCCGCATCACTACCCATGATCCGCCCCTTCAATGGTAAGAAATCACATCACACAACATAAGCCCACAGCCCAATTAATAGGTATCACAGCACATGCCCCCAGTAGTAGGTCTATCCCAGCAACACTGCTCCCACGTAGTTGTAGGTCAAGTAAAATGCCCCCAGTAGAATAGGTAGCCACAGCACATGCCCCCAGTAGATAGTGTACATCAATCACACTGCCTCTGCTAGTAAATAGGTAC
Source organism: Engystomops pustulosus (assembly GCA_019512145.1). NCBI lineage: Eukaryota > Metazoa > Chordata > Amphibia > Anura > Leptodactylidae > Engystomops > Engystomops pustulosus. Next base: position 26,731 of record WNYA01001706.1, on the reverse strand, counting down.
ACAATGCCCCCATTAAGATCAGGTAGTCACAAAGCACATGCTCCCCAGTAGTTAGGTAGTCACAGCACATGCCTCTCCCCCAGGTAGTGTAGGTATCAATACAGTAGCATCTCCCCCAGTAAGAATGGTAGCGCACAGCACCTGCCCCCCCCCCACAGTATAGTTGTGCAATCATCACAATCCTGCAGTAAATAGGTAGCCACATGCCCCCATTAGATAGGTGTCACAGCACATGCTCGCCCAAGTAAGTTTAGGTAGTCACACACAGCTCCCAGTAGTTAGGTATGTCCAAAGTACATCGCCTAAGGTAGATAGGAAATCAAGCACATCCCCCAGTGAGATTCGGTAAATCCTCAAACAGCACAGCCCCCAGGCCCCAGTATGAATAGGTTGGGAACAATAGCCGCCCAGTTAGCCCCCAGTAGATAGGTAGCCACTGCCACCATAATGGCCCCCTAGAGATGGGTAGCTCTAGCACATCCCACAAGAGTAGATAGGTAGTCAGAAAAAAAAGGGAAACTCACCTATCTGCTCTTCTCCCTTCATGTGGCTTCTCATCACTCCGCGCTCCTTCCTCTTATGAGAACAACCCCAGGCGCCGCTGCCACATCTTAGCGTTGCGGTCATAGGGAATAGATTGATGATCTCTACTCTATTACACAAGCGCTGTCATCTAAGCAATGGGGTGGCGATTGGCAACCTTGGTCAACAAAGGACTCCTGGCAATGGTACCGCCTCCCTGCATCCAGTTAATCATCCTGTGTGTGGTGTCCGTAGATGTGTCTGGAAGCCAGATAGGCTGCCATGAAAGAGACCACATATGGCTCCCGAGCCATAGGTTCCCTACCCCTGCTGTAGATCTGCTCAGAAACGCTGGGACAGGTAAGTATGGGGTGTTTTCTTAAATAATTTGAAACAAGTAACAGAGAATATGTTGGTGTGCCACAATGTGGGGGGGAGGGTACAAGAGGAGGCCCACAATATAGCGAGAGAGGGGGGTATAAGTGGGGGCTGCATATAGGGGGGAGATGAGAGAACCACAATATGAGGGTAGACTGAGATACACCACAATATGAGGGGAAGATGAGTAAACCACACATTTGAGAGGAGATAGGGGCCCAATATAGAGGTGAGATAGAGGTCCACATTGAGGAGTGAGGAGGCAGATAATAGGCCCAAATGGTAGATGAGAGACCACAATATGATAGGAGATAGCACAGGGGACCGCAGGCAAGTGCGAATAGAGAGGGGAGATAGAGCGGCCACACTATATATAGTGGATGAGAGGCCACAATATGATGGGGGGGGGATGAAGAGGCCACAATATGATTGGGAGTGAGAGGCCACAATGAGAGTGAGTGAGATAAATAGAGGAGATGGACACAATTGAGTAGGGATATGAGGCAAGAGGGAACGTGAATGAGTACTAATGAGGGTAGATGAGAGGCCACACTATTGAGGATGATGATGAGAGATTCACAATATGAGGTGGAGATGACGAGCCACACAAGTGATGAGGGGATATTATGACGGCCAATATGAAGGGGGGAGCTTGTAGAGCCACAATATGGAGGGAAATGAGAGGCCGCCACAATATGAGGAGAGATTTGGACATAGGGGAGTCCCGAGAACACCAATGAGAGTTGTAATGAGAGGCCACAATATGAGGAGGAGATGAAGAGACACAATATTAGGGCTAGAGAATGACAAATAGACGAGAAGAGAGTGTACACATATAGGAGATGAGAGCATATGAGAAGGACAGGAGAAGAGTAAAAGAGAAAGATTAGAGGGCCAAAATAGAGGGGGAGATGAGGTGTCACAAATGAAGAGCGAGAGAGCCATATGAGGAGAAGATGGGCCAATGAGGTAGAGATGGGCTCCAGGGAGGAGAGACAAGGCAAATATGAGGAGGAATAGAAACCCAATAGAGGCTAGGGAGAAATGAGAGTGCCACAACATAGGAAGGAAGTGAAGGGAAAATATAAGAGGGGGCAGAAGAAGGAGGGGCACGAAGTAGAAGGAAGATCAAGAGGCCACGAGAGGAGAGAAGAGCTTGGTGAGTCCTCCTAAATTGGGTCGGATCGAAGGGGCCTCATATTCAATGCTGCCTGCCGAGGAGGCACATCATGAGGAGATTCTCCAGAGCCCTACATGGCGGATCGACGTATCCACAATAATGTTGGAGCATGAGGCCCACATAATCAGGTGACGATGAGAGGACCACAATATGTATGCTAGACATATATTTGGCTTCACATATGAGGGAAGATGAGAGGACCACAATATGAGAGTGGGAGATTAGAGGACCAACAATATGAGGATGGGAGATGGAGGGCCCAATATGAGGAGAATAGTATGAGGCGGCCCAATATAGGGAGAGACTAGATACTCAATGAGTTATGATAGGGTCACATTGAGGAGGACGAGAGCCCACAATATGAGGAGGGAAATAGAGATGCTCAACAATTTAGGGGAGTTAGAGCAATTGAGGAGTGTCAAACACAATAGAGTGTATATATAGTCACAATATGAGTAGATGAATGAGGCCACAAAATGAGGATGGAATGAGGTGTCCACACTATACATGTAGGGACCATGGAGGGGCCACATATGCGGAGTAGAGTAGATGACAGGCCCATATGATTAGAGTAATTAGAGCGCACAATAATGAGGGGAAGAAGAGGCCCACAATAGGGTAGGAGATTAAGCGACACAATATGCGGATGAATGAGAGGGGCCCAATATAGGGAATAGAGAGACAGTATGGGTAATATAGCACAATATGAGGGAAGATTGAGGAGAGGACACATATCGAGGGGGAATAACAATTGGAGTGAGGGCCCACAATTAGGGGTGAATGAGAGGCCACATATTGGTAGGACTGAGAGGCAATATGAGGGGATCAGAGCCACAATAATGAGGGGATAGAGAATTGAGGGATGAAGCCAAATGATGAGGAGATGAGAGGCAACAATATTAGAGTGAGTGAGGACATAAGGAGAGATGAGGGGCATACTAGTATATGAGAGACGAGTCCACAATAGGGGGTGGGAATGAGAGTCCAATATGAGGGAGGAGATGAGAGGACCACAATATGAGGGGGATAGAGGAATTGACCACAGATATGGAGGATTACTATTTTATGAAATGAGGGGAGATTGAGAAGGGCCACATATGTGGCATGGAGGAGAGAAGGCCACAATTGATTAGTGGTATAGAGGCCACAATATGAGGAGGAGATTAGGAGGCCACAATATGATTGGAGGATGAGAGGCCACATATGAGGGGGAGATGAGAGGCACAATTATGTAGGGAGAGAGATGGCCACCAAATATGAGGGGAGAAGATGAGACAGGCCACAATATGAGGAAAGAGATAGAGGCCAATATGAGGGGGAGATGAAGGCAAAATGGGTATGACCACAATATGAGGGATAGAGCCGACTCTGGAGACATGGCCTGAAATTATAGCCACAATATTAGGGGGAGATGAGAGGCCACAATATTAGGCGGAATGTAGGGTCCACATAATAGAAGGGAGATGAGGGGCACACTATGAGAGGAGATGAGAGGGCACAAATGAGGGGAGATGAGGGGTCACAAGATTGATAACCACAAATATGAGGATGAGAAAATGAGGGGAAGGAGGGCATTGAGAGGAGAAGACCAATATCGAGGAGGATTAGGACATGAGGAGGAGCTACCACAATATTGGAGTGAGATGAGGGACACAATATGAGGAGGAGATGAGAGGTCCTCAATGAGGATGATGAAGAGCCCCAATATTGATTGGGGGAGATGAGAGGCCACAATTGAGGGGGATGAGAGCAGGGGCACAATATATGGGGCGATGAGAGGCCACCATTGAGCGTGAGATGAGATGCCACAATATTCAGGTACCTAGGATGAGAGGCCACAATATTAGGGGGGTATAGAAAGGACACAATATGAGGTGAGATTGAGAGGGACAATATTAGGTTGGAGATGAGAGTCCACAATATGTAGTGGGGTAAGGCAATATGAGGGGAGATGGAGCCTCAATTGAGGAGGAGATGAAGGTCCACAATATATGAGGTGATATGAGAGGCCCACATGAGGGATTAGAGTGCCCACAGATGGAGGAGAGATATGAGGCCAGATGGAATGAGAGGCCACAATATTATGGTGACATTGAGAGGCCAGCAATATGAAGGATAGAGATTGAGGCCAACAATAGGAGGAGGGGAATGAAGGACACATATTATGGGAGATGATAGGGTCCTCAATATGAGAGGGGAGATTAGGGGTTCCACATTGAGGATGATCTGAGAGGTCACAATATGATGTGGGAGCTGATGGCGTCCCACATCTGAGGGTGCGCATGAGATGACCCCACTATTATGATGAATTGCTAGGACCCAAATATTCAGGTTGATCTTCGCTTCCCGCCTATGAGGAGGAGTATGAGCGGCCACAATAAGAGGAGGAGATGAGAGGCCACAATATGAGGAGGAGTGAGAGTGCGCACAATATGAGGAGGAGATGAAGGACACAATATGAAGGGTAGATAGATAGGGTCCTCAATAGTAGGAGGACGATGAGAGGCCCACAATATTATGTGGAGATGAGGGGTCCCGCAGTATAGGTGGAGAGAGAGGGGGAGCACACTCTTCTTTTTATTCTATATGACCCCATATGGGAGGTAGATTAGAGGCCAACCATATTAGGGTAGATGATAGGCCACATTATGGAAGGATGAGATGAGACAGGACCCCCCTCTTCTTGTTCTCTGCTACTGTACTCCCCCTCTTTTTCTCTGCGCGGGTCTCCCTTCTGCGATTTCGCTTCTCTTTTCTACCCTTTTCGGCGGCGATTCGCGGCCCCACCTCTTCGGCGGCGATTAGCGGACCCCCCCTCTGCGTCGTCGCTGCGGGGGCCATCCCCTACTTCGTGTGCGCTGCCGTCCCCCCTCCTGCGTATGTCGCTTCAGAGAAGATTAGGAGAGCCACAATATGAGGTTAGGGGAAGGGCCACATAGGCCCTCACAGTAAGGCACAGTGAATCACTGATTGCTTTTAATAGGTCCTACCTAAGGTGACCTACATCATGGTCACCAGATTGCGTTCATTTACAAAGCCGTCTTTCTTAAAATATTTAATTGCCAGAGAACACCCACCATGCAAGATTCGCCATTGGATGTGGGAGCGGTTTTGACGTTTTGAATGGCGCTAGGACGACCCACTGTGGTAGTTTCAAGATCTTTTAACCCCTTAAAGGAAACTACCACCACAAAATCTACATATAACGAATCCGGGTGGTAGGTTATCAATGGGAACGTGGGATAGCCCTTTTAGGCTATCCTCCTCACGTCCCCTGCCTGTGGTATAAACTTTTATTACTTATATAGTTATTTACTTATGCGGCTACCGGGGCGTGGGGAGTAGCCGCATCGGAGATTACACGAGCGGCTACTCCACGCCCCGGTAGCCACATTATACCCCCCTCCTACTCACCATGTTCGGCGCGCACTGCGTCGTAGCTTGCCGCGCCCTCGTTCCGCCGCTCCGGCGTCTGCGCATGCGGCAGAACAGCAGGCCGCGCCTGCGACAGAACCCGTCGTCAGAGCAGTGACCGCGTCCTCTCTTGCCTTCTGTTCTGCGCATGCGCAGACGGCAGGATCGGCACTCGGGCGCGCAGCTACAGCAGCTGCCGCCGAACATGTGTGATTAGGAGGGGTACGTTGGGCACCACCGGGCGTGGAGTAGCGCCTCGTTAATCTCAGATGGCGGCTAACTCCCACGCCCTTAGCCTCGCATAAGTAAAATTACATATATAAGTAATAACGTTTATAAAACAGTGCGGGACGTGAGGGATTAGCCTTAAATGGCTATCCTCACGTCCCATTGATTCACTACCCCCGTCTACCTTTATAGTAATTTGTGGTGGTAGGGGTGCCCTTTAAGGACGGAGGGTTTTTTTTTCGGCTCTTTCTCTTCTTCTCCTCTCTCTCCAACTTCAAAAATCCATAACTTTTTTCTTATTAACGTGTAACAGACCTGTGGTGCGGCTTATTTGGTGCGTAACAATGTACTTGCCCGTATGTTAAAAGTTTGTTATGTTAAAACCTGTGCCGTGTACTGCGAAGCGAAAAAATTTCACGTTCTGTGGGGCTCAGTTTTTTTAAACGACTTTCACACTCTTCGCTCCAATAACCACGTACAAACACCTACATTGTTTCTTTGGTTCGGTGCGATCGCGGTGAATACCAATTTACCGGTTTTATTGTGTTTTAATCCATTTTTCAAAAATTAAAACGAATGTGACAAAAAGAAAAAAAATTTTTGCCATCTTCTTCTGACCTCTAATAACTTTTCCTACTTTGGCGCACGGAGATTTGTGAGGGTTCATTTTTTTTGGCGAATGAGGCGACATTTTCAATCTACCCCATTTTGATGTCTGGTGGCGAACATGTTTTCATTTTTTATTTCATTTTTTATTTGGGTAAAAAGGTTAAAAGTCGCATTTCGAATTTTGGGGCGCCATTTCCCGCCTCGGAGTCACCTAGGTCACCAGCCAAGGCCCCGTAACCCGTTTTTATATTTTGATAATCCGCATGCATTTTGGGACGCGGCGATACCTATATGTCTGTGATGTTTACTGTTGTTATGTTTTTTATATCCCTTTCTAGGGAAAGAGAGTGATTTGAACTTGGATATTTTATTATTTTTTTTTATTTTTTTTTTTCACTATTTTTTAGACCATCTAGGTACATTAACCCTAGATGATCATATCGCTCACTACCATAGCCTGCAATACTACAGTATTTCCAATATATGGCGTTTTTGCAGGCGGACATTACATTGAGCCACTGCTCATTGTAACGAACCTGCATAAGACCTGTAGCCCGTGTCAAGAGCAAACCCGAGCTACATGGTTAACCGATCGCCGCCCCCCGATGACGGTTCGGGGGCTGGCGAGCGAAAAAAAAAGATGTGGCGCCGCGCGCCGCCGTCCTTTTAAAACGCCCAAACGGCGCCCAGCGCCTTTGGGGCGGCGTTTAGAGGGTTCATGCTCCGCGATTCGTGCAAGAACCGACCGCGGTTATTAGCGGTGGGGGGTTTTGTGCAAAATGCAAAAACCCCCACCCTGAAAGAGGACTCAGGCCCGTGACCTCTTCATACATCCCGTTACCTCTGCCCGAGAGCTACCGGCCGCAGAGCTTAGGGGTTAATTTTATAAATTAGCAACGCAATGAGAAATAAAATATGATCAGACTCACAGTAATGGTGTTTCCGAACAACAACGCGTTTTGCCTTCCTCAGAAAAATACTACATGTGCTCACAGAGTGGTGCCTGCCAGCACAACTCCGCCAGTTGAGAGTCTAACTTATTATTTAATCATCTACTAGGGTATTACATTACAACAACAACCATAGCAGCATCGCCCCTGGCTCTTTCTCCTAACATTCCAAACCTGCGAGAAGGGGATGTCCGGTGACCGCTAGGACCCTCCCTACAAATCAGTATCCTCCTAAAATCTAAATCTCCGCAAGCCCTTTATAATCTTACCAATGTAACCCCCAATCTAATGAAGGACAGGGGAGGCAACACGTATGAATGTAAACATCCACTGTACAGTAACCATAATGACTCCCATTCATTCTCATGTGTGGCCCCCGACACAGGAACGGGGCCCGGCTGTGACCGCCAGGAGAAAGATTGGACAGATCGGACAATCCTTGAGAGTGGGGGGAGTAAGTTTATTTCAGTGTGAAAACAAAATTCAATCTGGAAAAACACCACAGTCCCATCACATGCCGGGGGGTCCTCTTGTCCTTGAATGGGACGACCCACAGGCCTGACCACGAAGAGCAGGAGGCAACGAGGAGGCAAACGAGCCGCCACCAACAAGTGCCCAGAGAGACGCACCAGTCCCTCTCTGATAAGGACACGGTGTCCTGAGTGACGCAGTGGCGCGATGTCCCTGTCCTGTCCCCAAGTGCAGCGTGTCCCTGTCCTGGTCCCCCCAAGTACAGCGTGCCCTGTCCTGTCCCTCCTCCCCCAAGTGTGCAGCGTTCCCTGCCCTGTCCCCAAGTAGCACGTGTCCCTGTCCTGTCCCCCCAAGTATCGAGCGTGTTCCCTGTCCCGTCCCCCCAAGTGTCTCGTTCCCTGTCCTGTCACCCAAGTGGCAGCGGTCCATGTCCGTCCCCACCCAAGTGTCGCGGTCCCCCTAGTCCGTCCCCCCAAGTGTCAGCCGTGTCCCGGTCCCCCAAGTGGTTATTGTGCCCTGTCCTGTCCCCCAAAGTGGCGCCGTGTCCCTGTCCGTCCCCCAATGTCGCGTGTCCTTACTGGTCCCCCCAAGTGTCAGCACACTTTCCCTGTCCCTGTCCCCCCAAGTTCAGCGTGTCCCTGTCCTGCCCCCCAAGTGGCAGCGTGTCCCTGCCCCCCCCCCAAGTCAGCGTTCCCTGTCCTTTCCCCCCACATGTCAGCGTGTCCTGTCCTGTCCCCTCAATTCAACCGGGATGTAAAGATTTGAAAAAACCGGGTTGGCACCCCTTGTTTGTCAAATCTTTACATCCCTGTGATTCCCTATCCGGCACTACCACCACTTGTCCGTACCCACCCATTCAGACTCAGCACACCCTGAGCCACAGCTACCGGAGAACAAAAAGTCTCTACTCTAGACGCCTAAGCAACAAGGTGTCCTTCAGGTGAGCAGATACTCTCTAAGACCCAAAGAAAAAAATCACTCTAACTTATAAGTGACCTATTGGCCTAGGGCGCCGCCCCGGTCTCGTTCTCTTTTTCTTCGTCCCGAAGTGTCACGTGTCCGTCCTGCCCCCCAAGTGTCAGCGGTCCCCTGTGCCCTGTCCCCAAGTGTCACGGTCCCTGTCCTGTCCCCCCCCAGTGTCAGCGTGTCCCTGTCCTGTCCCCCCCAAAGTGTCATCCGTGTCCCCTGGTCCTGTCCCCCCAAGTGTCAGCGTGTCCCTTCCTGTCCCCCCCCAGTGCAGCGTGTCCCTGTCCCTGTTCCCCGCCAGGTCACGTGTCCCGGTCTGTCCCCCAATGTCACGTGTCCCTGTCCTGTCCCCCCAAGTGCAGCGTATCCCTGTTCCCTGTCCCCCCCAATTGTCAGCGTGTCCCTGCCTGTCCTCCCAAGTGTCGCTTGTTTCCCTGTCCTGTCCCCCAAGTGTCAGCGTGTCCCTGTCCTGTCCCCCCCAATGTCAGCGGGGCCCGGTCCCCTGTCCCCCCAAGTGTCAGCGTGTCCCTGCCTGGTCCCCCCCAAGGGTCAGCGTATCCCTGTCCTGTCCCCCCCAAGTGTCAGCGTCCCGGTCCTGCCCCCCAAGTGTCAGCATGTCCTGTCCCCCCAGTGTCAGCGTGTCCACCTCCCCCCGTCCGGCCCCCCAGTTCTCCATGTCAGTGGTTCTACTTAGACATCATGCTTTCAGGCGGTCTCTCTATAATGGCAGACATATAACACTGGTGGGGGGCGGTCCTCTCGCCCGCCATCACATAGAGCTCTTCTGGGGGCTTGCTGTCCTGCTTGGGTTTGCTTGCATAACACTGCAGGACACCTGCAGGGAGAGTGATCAGTGGATGATAAGAGGCCCTGGAGCAGCTGTAGAGAACCGCGTATGTCTTGTCTGTGTAAATTTTGGGGTCATGGCTTTGGGCGTCAGTTTGAACAAATCAGTGGGATCTTATAATAGCTCTCATATAGATGGACTCACCACCCTTTTTGGGGCAGGAGGCTCCTCCTGACCAGTGACCTAACCAGCACTTTCCCTGATGCACTCTGCATCACTGAGTTACACTGTGCTGACCGCGCACTCACGTCACCCAGTGAGGACAGATCGGGAGTCTTGTCCAGACCTGCGGAGAAGGACGGGAGACAGGGGTTGCAACAAGGAATACAACACTCCTAGGGGTCGGTCCTCACACTGCTGTGCTTCTGTCCTTCAATGCCATCGCAGGGCTCCACATCATCTCGCCCTGGTGAACTCTGTTTGTAGCCAGAGCCTGCGGTGCAGAGAGTTCAATGCACAGCAGTGTGATGAGCACCCCCATGCACAGGAGACTACAAGTATAAATCCAGCGACCCGGGGGGGACCTGGATCAGCAACCGCGAGACGGACCTGTCATCCCCAGCTGTCTGCGTGGCTCGTATCTGCAGAGCGCTGGTGATTGACAGATGACGGCAGAGTCCCACGCTTGCCAGGACCGCGCGTTGGCGACACTCTTCGGACGACTGGGAGGAGAGGATCAGCAGCGGTGCGTTCCCACGTGGACAGCGCTTAGAGGCGCTCATTGTCTGCGAGACCGTTGTCAAAATCCGTCCTAAAAAACAGAGGACGAGAGAGGGGCCACTGCTACACGCGCGGATGTTTGTCGCAGTTTAACTAGGATATCTTACATTGCTAGTAGCTGACAGGGTGAGAGAAATAGAGAGTGAAGAGAGAAGGGAGAGGGGGAAGGTGGGGGGGTGGAGGGATACAAATTAGGAGCAGAAAAGGGAAGGGGAAGGGGAGATACGTGTGACTAGGAAGGCAGGCCCCCCTATAGAATGGTGTCATGCAGTGGTAGTATGTAATATACTACTGACATCCTCCCTCTTGTAGTGTGTTTGTCGATTCGGGCCCCCCTGACACTCGGGCCCCATAGCTCTTCTACCCCTGTAGTTACGCCCCTGGGAGCTGGGAAGATCCATCATGAGAGTTCGGTTACACTGGATTCCCTTACAGATCGGATCCCACCAACTCATTTCTCTCCTGTACTTTGTTACAAATGTTCAGTCTGCATCCAGACACATGTAACAAATCCTCAGCTACTGGTCATAATTTCATTCTGGGATCAATCACATTCCCATTGATACCACATGAGGAGCCATGTCGCCCCGGTATGTGATGTGGACGCGCTGCAGGGACCCCAATGGCTGCAGGTCAGGGGGGCGCACAACCCACACAACGATCAGACAGGTATGTTAACAAGCTTAAAGGGATGCAGCCCGCGTCCTGGAATCCCTTTACCTTGGTGTGTCTGCGTCGTTCACCGAAACGCGCGGATGTAAATGCGTGAACAGAAGGTGGCGGCGATCATCAGCAACCACACCAAAACGTCCACTACTGCGGATGTGCGTACGCGAGGCTAACCCCCCGCAGAACTGACAGGACCTGGCGACCGCTCCTCAGCCTCGCCCTGAGGGGACACAAAACACAAGAGTCACCCCGCCCCCGCGAGCACAACAACATGATTACAGGGCGAATTTTCAGGGGCTGGGCATAGCTCATCTGTCCTCCTCCCCCACAATATTACCGCCACTCGCTTCCAGATACAGACCCAGACTACTTATTATCAGGGCACGTTTCTTGATATTGTGCGGGAGCATGCTGCGCGCTAAGCGGCTGGGACCTTGTATTGCTACCTCTCATGATCTCCAGACTCCCCGCTCCCTCCCCCCACCAGCCACCCGCCGCGGTAGCGCCCCCTCTGATACCCCATGTGTAGCCGGCAGCAGGCTCGCGGCGGGGACTCTCACTCCGGTCCCTCAGCCCGTGCACTGAGGGTGAGGGCTACAACAAAAGTGCTTTTCCGATCCACTACGTTGGAACGGAATGTCCACGTGTCGCACTTTCCTAGAAACGCCAACGGCTCTCCGCGCTCTGACTCAGTATCGCCGCCTAAAGCGGGGAGCGGCCACCGACATGTACGACCCGACACCTCACACACCCCGACAGCCAGCCCAATCCCTGCCTGTAGCCGGCCTATCCTCTGTATCGTGTCTGCTTATCTTTATCTAATCTCTTCCCTGTGTTATACTGACTGCTGACGCTGTGTATTCTAATCCCTATCCTGTTGATACTGACTGCTGAGCTGTGTATCTAATCCTATCCTGTGTGATACTGACTGCTTGAGCTGTGTATCTACTCCTATCCTGTGATACTGTCCTGCCTGAGCTGGTGTATCTAATCAGAGCCTTGTGATACTGTCTGCTGAGCTGTGTATCTAATCCTAATCCTGTGTGGGACTGTCGCTGACTGTGTATCTAATCCTATCCTGTGTGATACTGTTGCTGAGCGTGTATCTAACCCGATCCGTGTGATACTATCGCTGAGCGGTGTATCTAATCCTCTCCTTGTGATACTTCCTGCTGATCTGTGTATCTAATCCTCTCTGTGTGATACTGTCTGCTGAGTGTCTGTTATCTAATCATATCCTTGTGTGATACTCCTGATGCTTGTATCTAAAATCATCGCCGTGGTGATACGGCTGAGCTGTGTATCTAATCCTATCCTGTGTGAGACTGTCTGCTGAGCTGTTTATCTAATCCTATCCTGTGTGATACGGTCTGCTGACTGTGTATCTACTCCCTCCTGTGTGATAGGGCTGTGGTCTGCTACTGTGTATCTAATGCATATCCCATCCTGTGTGATAACTGTCCTGCTGAGGGCTTTGTAAGCTAATCCATCCTGTGTGATACTTCCTGTGCTGAGCTGTGTAGCTAATCCATCCTGTGTGAATACCCCTGCTGAGCTGTGTATCTAATCCTATCCTTTGTGATACTGCATGCTGTAGCTTTTATCTACTCCTATCCTGTGTGATACTGAGCTGTGGATCTAACCTCATCCCGGTGGATACTTCTGCTGAGCTGTGTAGCTAATCCTACCTGTGTGATACTGTCTGCTGAGCGGTGTATCCTAATCCTATCCTTGTGATCTGATTGCTGACTGTGTATCAATACTATCCTGTTATACTGTCCCTGCTGAGCTGTGTCTCTATCCCATCAGTGTTATACAGGCTGCTATCTGTGATCTAATCCCTCCCGTTTGATACTACTGCCTCTGAGCTGTGTATCTAATCCTATCCTGTGGGTGATGACGCTGCTGAGCTGTGGATCTAATCCTATCCTGTGGTGAGACTTCTGCGAGTCTGTGTATCTAATCAGATCCTTGTGTGATACTAGCTGGTGTGTTCTAATCCTATCCGTTTGATACTGTCTCTGAGCTGTTGTAATCTAATCCTCTCCTGTGTGATACGGTCTGGCTGAGCTGTTATCTAATCGATCCTCACTGTGATACGTCCTGTCTGAGCTGTGTAGCTAATGCTATCCGTGTGAGACGGGTCGCTGATCGGTGTATCTAAACATCCTATCCCGGTGTGATAACTGTCTGCTGAGTTGTGTTAGCTAACCCTAGTACGGTGGTGATACTACTAGGCCTGCTGAGTCGTGTATCTAACCCTATCCCTGTGTGATACTGTCTGTGATCGGTGTCTATATAATCCTGTGTGATACAGTCCGGCGAGCTGTGTATCAATCATACCTGGGTGATACTGTCTGCTGAGCTGTGTATCCTAATCCTATCCTCCTTTGTGATACTGTCTGCTGAGGCTGTTAATCTAATCCTATCCTCTGTGATACTGTCTGTGCTGAGCTGTGTATCTCATCCCTCCCTGTTTGATCCGGTCTGCTGAGCTGTGTATCTAATCCCATCCTGTGTTGATACTGTCTGCTGAGTCTGTGTAATCTAATCCATCCGGTGTGATCTGGCCTGCTGACTTTTTTAGCTATCCATCCTTGAATACTGCCTGCGGAGCTGTGTACTAATCCTATCCTGTGTGATACTGCCTGCTGAGCTGTGATCTAAATCCTATCTGTGTGATACCTGGCTGCTGAGCTGTGTATCTAATCCTATCCTGTGTGGATCTACTGCTGCTGAGCTGTGTATCTAATCATTCCTTTGTGATACATTCTGCTGAGCTGTGATCTACTCCGCTCCTGTGTGATACTGCCGTGCTGAGGCTTTAATATCTAATCCCCCCTCTGGGATACTGTCTGCTGAGCTGTGATCTAATCCATCCTGTGTGATACGCCTGCTAGCTGTTAATCTAAATTCCTCTCCTTGTGGATACTGCCTGCATCTGTGTATCAATCCTCTCCTGTGTTATACGTCTGCTGAGCTGTGTATCTATCCTATCATTTGTGATACTGTCTGCGGATCTTTTATCTAATCCTATCCTGTTGTGATACTACTGTCTGCTGAGCTGTGTATCAATCCCATCCTGGGTGGATACTGGCTGCTGCTTGTGTATCTCATCCCATCCTGTGTGATACTGCCTGCTGAGCTGGTGTATCTATCCTATCCGTGGATACTGCCTGTCGAGCTGTTTAATCTAATCCTATCCTGTGGTGATACTGGCTGCTGAAGCTGTGTCTCTAATCCTATCCGTGTGCTACTGGCCTGCTAGCTGTGTATCTAATCATATCCTTTTGTGATACAGTTCCTGCTGCGCTGTGTATCTACTCCTCTCCTGTGTGATACTCTGCCTCTGCGCTGTATTCTATCCCCTCCTGTGTGATACTGTCTGCTGAGCTGTGTATCTAATCGCTATCCTGTGTGATACTGCCTTCTGAGCTGTGTATTCATCCCTCCCTGTGGTGCTCTGCCTGCTGAGCTGTGTACTAATCCTCTCCTTGTGATACTGTCTGCGAGCTGTGTATCTAATCCTATCATTGTGAGACTGTCTGGCTGGGAGCTGTGTATCTTAATTAATCCTCTCCTGTGTGATACTGCCTGCTGAGCTTGTGTATCTCATCTAACCTGTTGTGATACTGTCTGCTGAGCTGTTGTCTCTTAATCTCTCCTTGTGATACTGGTCGGCTGATCTGTTGTCATCTAATCCCATCCTTGTGATACGTCCTGCTGAGCTGTTATGCTAATCCCATCCTGTGTATACGTTCTGCTGAGCTTTGTCTAATCCTATCCTGTTGATACTGACTGCTGAGCTGTGTATCCTAATCCATCCCTTTGTGATCCTGTCTGCTGAGCGTGTATCTATCCTATCCTGGTGTGAATACTGTCTGCTGAGCGTGTAGCTAACCCTACCTGGTGTGATACTGCCCTGCCTGAGCTGTTTCTAATCCTATCCTGTGTGATTACTCTCGCTGAGCTGTGTATCTACTCTATCCTGTGTGCTCTGACTGCCCTGCTGAGCTCTTATCTAATCCGTCCTGTGGGATACTCCTCTGAGCTGTGTATCTAAAATCCTATCCCTGTGTGCTCTGCTGCTGAGCTGTGTATCTAATCCGCTCCCGTCCTGAATCATTAGAGGGGCCGGTGTACCCCGCTGGTGGTGCGGTGACCTCTTCATTACCTCGGCAGGAGTCTTTGGGTTCGGGTTCTGTATTAACCCCGCTCTGCCCAGCCCCTGATAATCAATACTCTCAGCCGATTGCTGCGTTGCCATAGTATCAGAGCTTCTGCGGCGGGTGGCGCTAGTAGTTTGTTCCTTTCTATGTTGGCCGCAGGGACCGCAAGGTGACCCCTCCCCTCCTCCTCTGCGACTCTTCACAATTCACAGAATCCCAGCCCTGGACCCCGAATGCAGGATGGCTGTACCCAGGAAAACGCACATCCTGACCACGTATCCTGTTATGGCGGCAGAACAATGACACCCAGTGTTGACCCTGCAAACTGTCTCACACTGCTTGCCCTCTCTGTATCCTTACATCTGCACGAGATGTGTAATCGTCCCTCACACTGCTGGTGCTCTCTATTTTCTTACACACTGCAGCGATGTGGAATCCGTCCTCACACTGACTGTGCTCTCTATGTATCCTTACACTGCAGAGATGTGAATCAAGTCGCTCACACTCTGCGTGCCTCTTGTAAATCTTCACACTGCAGCGATGTGTAATCATCCTCCACTGCTGTGCTCATCTATTTATCCTTACCTGCCGAGATGTGTATCAGTTCCTCACACTGCTGGTGCCCCCTATGTATCCTTACACTGCAGAGAATTGTACTCAGTCCTCACACTGCTGTGGCCCTCTCTCGGTATTCCTTACACTGCAGTGATTGTTAATCAGTCCTCACAGCTCTTTTCCCCTCTCTGTATCCTTACAATCTGCCGCGATGTGTAATCAGCCTCACACTGCCTTTGCCCTCTCTGTATCCTTACACTGCAGAGATTTTTAATCATCCTCACACTGCGGTGCTCTCTATGTATCCTTACATGAACTGCATAGATGTGTAATCAGTCCTCACACGGCTGTGCTCCTCTATGTATCCTTACACTGCAAGAGATTGTAATCATCCTCACACGGCTGTGCCCTCTCTGTATCCTTACACACTGCAGCGATGTGTAATCAGTCCGCACACTGCTGTGCCCTCTCTGTATCCTTACACCTGCAGAGATGTGTAATCAGTCCTCACACTGCTGTGCTCTCTATGTATCCTTACCCAGAGTATGTGTGAATCGTCCTCACCTGCTGTGCTCTCTGTATCCCTTACACTGCAGAATGTGTAATCATGTCCTCACACTGCTGTGCTCTCTGTATCCTTACACTGCAGAGATGTGTAATCAGTCCCACATCTGCTGTCCTCTATGTATCCTACACTTACACGCAGAGATTTGAATCATGGTCCTCCACACTGCTGTGCTCTCCTAATGTATCCTTACACTGCAGGAGATGTGTAATCAGTCTCACACTGCTGTGCTCTCTAGGTATCCTTACTACCTGCAGCGATGTGTAATCAGTCCTCACAACTGCTTTGGCCTCTCTGTATCCGTACACTGCAGAGAATTTGTACTCATTCCTCACACTGCTGTGCCCTCTCTGTATCCTTACACTGCAGAGAAGTGTAATCAGTCCTCACACTGCAGCGATGTGTAATCAGTCCTCACACTGCTGTGCTCTCTATGTATCCTACAACTGTCAGAAATGTGTAATCGTCATCAGCATGCGTGCCCTCTGTATCCTTACACTGCAGAGAAGTGTAATCAGTCCTCACGTAAAGGCAGCGATGTGTAATAAGTCCCACACTGCTGTTCCCTTCTGTAGCCTTACACTGCAGAGAATGTAATCAGTCCTCAAACTGCAAGCTATGTGAATCAGTCCCGCACACTGCGTTGCTCTCTATTGTATCCTCACCCTGCTGTGACCTCTATTATCCTCACCCTGCAGAGATGTTGTACTCAGTCCTCACCCGCTGTGTCTTCTCTGTTATCCTTACACTGCAGAGAATGTTTTAGCATCCTAACACTGCTGTGCCTCTCTGTATCTTACACTGCAAGATTTGTAATCATTCCTCACACTGCTGTGCCTCTCTGTATCCCTTACACTGCAGCGCTGTGTAATATCAGTCCTCACTCTGCAAGATGTTAATCATCTCACACCTCTGCTTGTGGCCTCTCTGTATCCTCGACCCTGCTGTGCCCTCTATGTACCTCAACTGCGAGATGTGTAATCAGTCCTCACGACTGCGGTGCCCTCTCTGTATCCTACACTGCAGAATGTGTAATCAGTCGCACCACTGCTGTGCTCCTCTGTAATCCTTACACTGCATAGATGTGTAATTCATCCTCACACTGCTGGCTCGCTAATGTATCCTAACAACGGCTGTGCTCTCTATGTATCTCACACTGCATGCGATGGTGTAATCAGTCCTCACACTGCTTGCTCTCTTGTATCCTTACACTGCAGAGATGTGTAATCAGTCCTCAACTGCTTGCCCTCTCGTTATCCTTACACGCAAGAGATGTGAAATCAGTTCCTCACACTGACTTATGCCCTCCTGTATCCTTACAACTGCATCGATGTGTAATCATATCCCTCACACTGCTGTGCTCTCTATGTATCCTTACACTGCAAGATGTGTAATCAGTCCTCACACTGCTGTGCCTCCCTCTGTATCCTTACACTGCAGCGATGTGTAATCAGTCCTCACACTGCTGTGCCCTCTCTTCTCTGTAATCCTTTTCACTGCAAGGATGTGTAATCAGTCCTCACACTGCTTGTGCCCTCTCTGTATCCTTACACTGTAATCCAACTGCAGAGATTTGTATCATCCTCACACTGCGTGCCCGCTCTGTATCCTTACACTGCCGAGATGTTTATCAGTCCTACCAACCTGCTGTGCCCTCTCTTATCCTTACACTGCAGATATGTGTAATCATTCTCAACACTGCTTGTGCCCTCTCTGTATCCTTACACTGCAGAGATGTGTAATCAGTCCTCACAGAACTGCTGTGCTCCCTCCCTCTCTGGTATCCTTACAGACTGCAGATAAGTGTAATAGTCCCACACTGCTGGGCTCGTATGTCTCCTTACACTGCAGAGATGGTGGTAATCCAGTCCTCACACTGCTGTGCCCCTCTGTTCCTTACAACTGCAGAGATTTTTAATCAGTCCCTCACACGCTGTGCTCGCTTATCCTTACCCTGCAGAGATGTGTAGCAGTCCTCACACTGCTGTGCCCTCCTGTATCCTTACACTGCAGAGATGTGATAATCAGTCCCTCACACGGCTGTGCTCTCTATGTATCCTTACATGCGAGATGTGGTTAATCAGTCCTCACACTGCTAGTGCTCGCATGTAATCCTTACAGACTGCAAAGAATGTGTCATCATTCCTCACACTCTGTGCTCTCTATGTATCCTACAACACTCAGATGTGTAACCAGTCCCCTCACACTGCTGTGCCCTCTCTGTATCCGTACACTGCAGAGATGTGTATCAGTCCTCACACTGCTTGCTCTCTGTATCCTACAACTGCAGCGATGTTTAATCAGTCTCACACCTGCTGTGCCTCTGTAATCCTACACTGCAAGCATGTGTAATCAGTCCTCACCTGCTGTGCTCTCTCCTGTATCCTTTACACTGCAGAGATGTGTAATCAGTCCTCACACCGCTGTGCAGCTAATGTTATGTACCGTCCCTGGTGAATTGTGTAGTCCACCCTTTGTAGTGTCATTAAGTCGCACAGGAATGGCTCAAATTGCAGGTTTGCCTCTTCTCCAAGTGGCCTGGGGATGGGGAATGTCCTCACACTGCTTTCCCTATGACAGAGCGCAGCACGTGCACAGAAAGCCTTGAATGAAACAGGTTCAAAGGGCTCTCACCCCAATCGCAGGGTAGGACCCGATTTTCTGGTGAACCATCGGCCCTGTATCGTATTCGTGAGGCTTCACAGCAGGGGGGGGGGGGTCTTTCCCACACGGCTGTGCTCTGTGTACAGGAAGGGGCTGGCTCAGGGCTGTCCTCCACACTGCTGTGCTCTGTGTACATGAAGGGCTGGCCAGGGGCTTTCCTCACACTGCTGTCTCTGTGTACAGGAAGGCTGGCTTCAGGGCTGTCCGCACCCCTGCTGTGCTCTGTGTACAGTACGGGTCTGGCCTCAGGGGCGTCCTCACACTGCTGTGCTTGTGACAGGAAGGGCTGCTCAGGGGCGGTCCTCACACGGCTTTTCTCTTTGTACAGATGGCTGGCTCAGGGCGGTCCTCACACTGCTGTGCTCTGTGTACAGGAAGGCTGCTCAGGGGCTGTCCTCACACTGCCTGTGCTCTTGTACAGGAAGGGCTGGCTCAGGGGCTGTCCTCACACTGCTGTGCTCTGTGTACAGGACGGGCCTGGCTAAAGGGCTGTCCTCACCCCTGCTTTGCTCTGTGTACAGAAGGGCTGTCATGGGCTTTCCTACCCTGATGTGCTCTGTTGTACAGGAAGTGCTGGCTCAGGGGCTGTCCTCCTGCTGTGCTCTTGTACAGGAAGGGCTGGCTCAGGGGCTTTCCCCTCACACTGCTTTGCTCTGTGTACAGGAAGGCTGGCTCAAGGGGCTGTCCTCACACTGCTGGGCTCTGTGTACAGGAGGTCTGGCTTCAGGGGCTTCCCTCACACTGCTGTGCGCTGTGTACAGAAGGGCTGCTCAGGGGCTGTCCCCTCACACTGCTTTGCTCCTGTGTAAGGAAGGGCTGGCTCAGGGGGGCTGTCCTCACGAACTGCTTGGTGCTCTGTGTACAGGAAGTCTGGCTCAGGGCTGTCCTCCACACTGCTGTGCTCTGTGGAAAGGAGGGGCTGTCTCAGGGGCTGTCCTCACACTGCTGTGGCTCTGTTACAGAAGGCTGGCTCCGGGGCTGTCCTCACACTTCGGCTGTGCTCTGTGTAACAGGAAGGGCTGCTCAGGTCTGTCCTCATACACTGCTGTTCTCTGTGTTATACGGAGGTCTGGCTCAGTGGGCTGTCCTCACACTGCTGGTGCTCTGTGTACAGGAAGTGCTGGCTCATTGGCTGTCCCAACACTGCTGTGCTTCTGTGTACGGAAGGGCTTGCTCAGGGGCTGTCCTCCACACTGCTGTGCTCTGTGTACGGAAGGCTGGCTCAGGGTCTGTCCTTCACACTGCTGTGCTCTTGTACAGGAGGGCTGGCTCATGGGCTTGTCCTCACTATGCTGTGCTCTCTGTGTACAGGACGGCTGGCTCAGGGGGCTGTCCGCTCACACTGCTGTGCTCTGTGTACAGAAGGGCTGCTCAGGGTCTGTCCTCACACCTGCTGTGCTCTGTGTACGGAAGGGCTGGCTCAGGGGCTGTCCTCACACGCTGTGCTCTGTGTACAGGAAGTGTCTGGCTCAGGGGCTGTCCTCACCCGCGTGTGGCTCTGTTTACAGGAAGGGCTGGCTCAGGGGCTGTCTCACAACTGCTGTGCTCTGTGTACAGGAAGGGCTGCTCAGGGGCTGTCCTCACACTGCTGTGCTCTGTGTACAGGAAGGCTGGCTCAGGGGCTGTCCTCACACTGCTGTGCTCTGTGTACATGAAGGGCTGGCTCGGGGCGTCTCACATCGCTGTGCTCTGTGTACAGGAGGGCTGCTCAGGGGCTGTCCTCACACTGGCGTGCTTCTGTGTGTACAGGAAGGGGACTGGCTCAGGGTCTGTCCTCACACTGCTGGGCTCTGTGTACAGGACGGCTGGCTCAGGGGCTTGTCTCACAACGGCTGTCTCTGTGTACAGGAGGCTTGCTCAGGGGCTGTTCCTCACATGCTGTCTCTGTGACGGAGGGCGGTCTCAGGGGCTGTCCTCACACTGCTGTGCTTCTGTGTACAGGAAGGCTGGCTCAGGGGCGTCCTCCACACTGCTGTGCTCTTGTACATGAAGGGCTGGCTCATGGGCTGGGTCCTCACACTGCTTGCTCTGTGTCAGGAAGTGCTGGCTCAGGGGCTTCCTCACACTGCTGTGCTCTGTGTCCAGGAATGGCTGGCCTCAGGCTGTCTCACACTGCGTGCTCTGTGTACGAAAGGGCTGGCTCAGGGCTCTCCAACCCTCTGTGCTCGTGTACATGAAGTGCTGGCTCGGGGCCTGTCCTCACACTGCTGTGCGCTGTGTTACAGGAATGGCTGGCTCAGGGGGCTTTCCTCACACTGCTTGTGCTCTGTGTACAGGAGGCTGGCTCAGGGGCTGCCTACACTGCTGTGCTCTGTGTCAGGAGGCTGGCTTCAGGGGGCTTGTCCGCACACGCTGTGCTCTTGGTCACATGAAGGGCTGGCTCAGGGTCTGTCCTCACATACTGCTGTTCTCGGTGTCAAGGAAGGGCTGGCTCGGGGCGTCCCCGCTGCTGGCTCTGTGGTACAGGAAGGGCTGGCTCAGGGCTGTCCTCACCACTGCTTGTGCTCTGTGTACATGAGATTTCTGGCTCAGGCCTGTCCTCAGCACACTGCTGTGCCTCTGTGTACATAAGGGCTGAGCTCAGGGGCTGTCCTCAACACTGCTGTGCGATGGTGTACGACTGGCTGGCTCAGGGCTGTCCTCACCTGCTGTGTTCTCTGTGTACAGGAAGGGCCTGGTCAGGGTCTGTCCCACCGCCTGTGCTCTGTGTAAGGAAGGGCTGGCTCGGGGCTGTCCTCACACTGCCTCGTGCTCTGTGTACAAGGAAGGCTGCTCGGGGCTGTCCTCACACTGCTTTGCTCTGTGTCACAGGAAGGGCTGGCTCAGGGGCTGTCCTCACACTGCTGTGCTTCTGTACGGAAGGGCTGGGCTCAGGGTCTGTCCGCACCCTGCTGTGCTCTGTGTACAGGAATGGCTGGCTCATGCTGTTCCTCACACTGCTGTGCTCTGTGTACAGAGGGCTGGCTCCAGGGGCTGTCCTCCACTGCTGTGCTCTGTGTCAGGAATGGCTGGCTCAGGGGCTGTCCTCACACTGCTGTGCTCCTGTGTACAGAAGGGCTGGCTCAGGGCTGTCCTCACATGCGCTGCTGTGCTCTGTTCAGAGGGCTGTGGCTCAGGGGCTGTCCTCACTCTTGCTGTGCTCGTGTACAGGAGGGCTGGCTCATGGGCTGTCCTCACACTGCTGTGCTCGGTGTACAGAAGGGCTGCTCAGGGCTGTCCTCACACTGCTGGCTCTGTGTACCGGAAGGGCTGGCTCAGGGGCTGTCCCTCACACTGCCGGTTCCCTGTGTACAGAAGGGCTGGCTCAGGCTGCCCACAGCTGCTGTGCTCTGTGTACAGAAGTGCTGGCTCAGGGCTGGCCTCACCCTGCTGTGCCTGTTACAGGAAGGGCTGTGCTTCAGGGGGCTGTCCGTCCCCTGCTGTGCGCTGTGGTACAGGAAGGGCTGGCTCAGGGCTGGTCCTCCACCTTTGCTCTGTGTACCGGGACGGGCTTGGCTCGGGGCTGTCTCACCCTGCTTGTGCTCTGTGTAGAGGAAGGGCTGGCTCAGTGCTGTCCTCACACCGGCTGTGCTCTGTGTACTGATGGCGGCATCATGGGCTTGTCCTATCCACTGCTGTGCTCTGTTTACAGGAAGGGCTTGCTTCATGGTCCCTTGTCCTTTCCCCCACACTGTGTGCTCTGTGTAAGGATGCTTGCTCGGGCTGTCCCCTCACACGGCCTGTGCTCTGTTACAGGAAGGCTGGCTCGGGGCTGTCCTCACACTGCTGGGCTCTTGTACAAGTAAGGGCTGGCTCAGGGCTGTCCTCACACTCTGTGCCTCTGTGTACAGGAAGAGGCTGGCTCAGGCTTTCCTCACACTGCTTTGTCGCTGTGTAACAGGAAGGGCTGGCTCAAGGGCTGTCCTCACACTGCTGTGCCTTTGTACAGGAAGGGCTGCTCAGGGGCCTGTCCCGCAACTGCTGTGCTCTGTGTACAGGCGGGGTGGTGGTGGGCTGTCCTCACACTGCTGTGCTCTGTGTACAGGAAGGGCCCTGGCTGTTGTGTCCTGCACTGCGCATCTACCATGACCGGGGCAGCGGGATTTCGGCACTTGTTTATGCTCAGCCGGCTGAGTGGACCTCTGCAGGGGAAGTGTGGTCAATGTGTCAAAAAAGCTCTGCCCGAGGTAGGCTCTGTCCAGAGAGTCGTGGAGGCAGGAGGGTCTCTGCAGGGATTGGTAGCAATGTTCAGGAAAGCGCTGCACTATGGTATGTCTGTACAGTCCGTCGGGTAGGCTCCTGGGTCTCTGCCGGGATTCGTAGCACTGGTCAGGAACGCTGCCCGAGTAGGTTCTGTACAGAGAGTCCGTGGGAGGTAGGGGGTCTCTGCAGGGGGATTTGTGGCAATGGTCAGGAAAGCGCTGCAACGGGTAGGTCTGTACAGAGTCGCGGTGAGGCAGGAGGGTCGGTCAGGGATTTTGTAGCCCACTGTTCCAGGAAAGCGCTGCACGAGGTAGGTCTGTACAGAGGAGTCGTGGAGGCATGAGGTTCTCTGCAGGTTTATTTGTGGCAATGTGTCCGGAATCCTGCACGCGGTAGGTTCTGTACAATGAGTCGTGAGGCAGAGGGTAATAAAAACTGACTTTTAATAAATGACATCTCTTCCGTCCCGGCCTCAATCGCCAAGTTTGGGTTGTGGAGCCTCATCCCCAGCGTTCGAAGGTTCAAAATAAGATGCAGAAAAAACAAACAAATAAACTAAAAAGTAAGAAGTTGCTGTACGAGTTCTTAAAGACAAAAACGGAACCTTCTCTGGTGGAGAATCCTTCCCTGTGGATCCGGCGGGGTGGTGGGCGGCCTCTCCATCACGGGGGAATGGGGGGCCAAGCAAAAAGGAGATAAAAAGGAAGCGCAGAGCCCAGGAGCGCCAGGCTTGAGGCCGCTGATCCACACCTCACAAACGCTGAGGCAACCCGGCCCCCTCGCCGCGACTTATGGGGGCAACACAAAATAAAAACCAGAACTAAAATACCCTCTTCCCAGGAATGCCACCTTAACCTTTAACCCCTTCCTGCACAGAGGGTATCAAGCAGTCTCTCGAGGGCACAATCTCTGTGGCGCATCTTGACTTGCCGCCTCTGCGGACTGAGTGTTGCGGGGAGGTGTGTGGTCATGGGGGGATGGGCGCTTTGTGGTCGGGCCTCACTCAGATTCAGGGGCTCCGCCCTGTGGAGGTTCCTTAAACCTTACCAGCCATTGTTTCTGCCTATACAACTACACGATAGGATTCTGCAAGAGAAGAGGTCGGAGGTCACGTCATCTCATTGATGGACATCCATGACCCCCCCGGAGGGACCCACACTTGGCCGCGAGCGGCCATCTCTTACCTTCTTGTGTAAGTTCCAGACAACGATCCACTCTGCAAAGAACAAGCAAATAACCGTCAGCACTGAGCGAAACACTGTCACACACAAACCCTCGCTGCAAGAGGATAGGGAATGTCAGAGGATAATACAGTGTAACAACAATCAGCATGTCTAGCTGTATACACTGTAACAACCTGGAGCCCACATTATACCGTGCCCTATGTATGACTCCCATCATCCCCAGCCTCAGGAGCCCACAATCTCCCTATAACTATGTATCACTCCCATCATCCCCAGCCTCAGGAGCCCACAATCTAATCTCCCTATGTATGACTCCCATCATCCCCAGCCTCGGGAGCCCACAATCTCCCTATAACTATGTATGTATCTGATTGGCTGTGACATTGCACCAGGTGAAGCCATAGTTGTTGACTTGAAGTTCCTCAGGACAAAGAATTTCTATAAAAATGGAGAAAACCAAACACTTCTAGGTTATCTCTGTACCCTCAGCACCCCTCACTCCCAGCATGGCCGCCACATTGTATAAGACGAGTAGTGATGGCCGCCACATTGTATAAGACGAGTAGTGATGGCCGCCACATTGTATAAGACAAGTAGTGATGGCCGCCACATTGTATAAGACGAGTAGTGATGGCCGCCGTGCCTTCTGGGGCGCTGGCACTAGAGCAGAGATGGTGCTTGGCGTAGAGGCCTAGCTATGTCTGCCAGGACCATGACCTCCATACTTTACCCTGCAGGCTGAACGCGTCTGATGACCCTGAGATTCCTCCACATCTGGAGCAGAAGTGTCGCTCAACTTTGCTCGTACTGTGACCGGCTGCTCTATTATGTGCTATGAGCAGGAACATCTGATTGTTTTCGTTGTCTCTTGTCTGAGTCTGATGTTTTTGGGGTGTCTTGGTTGCTCCGTAATATAATGAGTTTACCGTGCGGCCATTGTGTCCACCAGGAAGGGACGGCGCGGAGCAGCACAGGAAGTATCCAGCCATTGTCCCTGTGACCAGCCATGATTACAGCCAGCAGGAGGGGTTATAACTGGAGGAAGTGGCTGATAACTGTGAGCAATAGAGTATTGTGCAGAGCTGGCTGCTAGCAGAGTGCAATAGATCACCCCCGTCTCATAGTCGGCCTCTCCACTGGCAATGGACTGAAGTATCAGTGTGATGTTATTATTCATAGCGCAGCCCGTAGCATCCAGGCATCATGTGCAGTTATGTCATTGGACATCCCCTTGAAGTGCAGGGATCACACTGGCTCTGCCTCATCTCTGGGGTTCCCCTTTATCCTGCAGGGGACATCATCATTGATTTAAAGGCACTCGGCCCCTGCTATCCAGCGGTGTGAGCCGCTATCACTTACTGCTGTGGTGCTGCAGGAGACTGATCTATAAAGCTCATGTACAGGGACGTTTTGATGGCAGAGAAAGAAGTTGTGCTATCGCTGGACACTGGAGCCCCTGAGGGAGGTGGAGACCGGCACGGGTGCTCCCTACATGCGTAGTTATGCACGCCTCCAGCAGCTCCAGGGGCGCTTCTCTCCACCTATTCCCATGTAAGTGACACGGCTCGAGCTGTGAGAGACCTGCATAATTATGCATATAGGGAGCCCCCGAGCTGTTCTCCGCCTCCCTCAGGGGCTCCAGTGTCCAGCGATTTTTCTCTGTAATCAAAAAGTTCCTGTTCCTGGTGGCGGCTCATATTGCTGTATAGCAGTGGGGGTTTCCTTTTGATCATATTTTTGGCTTACCGTGAGTATTTGGGTTCAGGGGTGAACACTGCTCCTCACTGCCGAAATAACTGAGATGTGGGGTGACCTGATCTGTGGGGTCCCTCGGTACACTGCGGGCAGGCTGGGTTGTGGGTGTTCGGTGCCTTGTGTATAAAAAGAAACTTGTCTCTCCAAGGGTAAAGTTTGAGTTCAGGAATTCTTTTCTGTTAGGAATAGTTGGTAGGCCCATGTGACCGTACTTAAAGGGGTTATTCAGGTGTTAAAATTTACTTAGCCCACCCCACCCCAGCCCGGCCCTATTTAAAAATAATAAACCTCTACTTGCCTCGTCCGGTGCTGCTGATGTCCCGCGCCGCGGTCTGTCTCTGTGCACCGGTTTGATTACAAGGGCGCACAGGGAGGAGGCCGGCCGGAAGCTTCCAGCGCTTACAACGCGCAGAGATGGGGACGGATGGGAGGACCCGGCCACATCGCGGGCCGGAAGTTACCTGTGTGCGTTTTCTGTGCCCCTGTAAACTAACAGGGGCACAGATCAAACGGACCACGGCATGGGACATGGGCGGCGCCGGAGGAGGTAAGTACATGTTTATTATTTTTAAATAGCCCACCCCAGCCCGGCCTTAAATAACTTTTTATAACCCCTTTATTTACCGGGATGCAGGGGACGGCGCCCTCTGGCTGTAGGTGGGGGCGGGGCAGGGGGACGGCGCCCTCTGGCTGTAGGTGGGGG